>WUAP02135229.1:0-13127 GCA_015163945.2 Stichodactyla helianthus
TACCTTACATTATTGCGAGCTGAAGTCAATTTCTAAAGAATAATTACGTGCTGACGAGGCTGAGGTTGAGCGACGAGTACTGTGAAATGGTGTATTGCTGCTGTTGTTCTCGCTGTTATGTCGTTGTTACCGTGGCTGCTATTGTTGTTGTCAGTGTTTTCTTTTTTTCTCACGCTCTAGTCAAACAGCTCCGATGATTTCGACCCCCATCTTAGAATTTCCAACGGTTCGTTTCTTTAAATTCCTTGTGGTATACCACCACCATGTTCTTTAATCCACTCGCAAATTTCTACAAACGTCTTTTTATTTCTGCATGGATCTCATCACACTGAAAACATACAAGTAGAAAAATACTTTATTTAAGTTTTTTTATTTCAATCCCGTGAACATGTAGCCAAAATAAAAAAAAGTTCTGGAACGTACCTTAAGGGGTACAGCAACACCAGGGAATTACTGACACTTAGATTAAGGAGGTAATGTTGCCAACTGCTGCGCAAAGTGGTTCTCAATCAAGAGCGCCATTATTTTTCATCTTTAGTATACCACAAATCCTTCTTATACTCGTACTACTTGAACTGACAAGACATATAGGCATTCACGAATAAATCAGGTTTA
Source organism: Stichodactyla helianthus (assembly GCA_015163945.2). Classification (NCBI taxonomy): domain Eukaryota; kingdom Metazoa; phylum Cnidaria; class Anthozoa; order Actiniaria; family Stichodactylidae; genus Stichodactyla; species Stichodactyla helianthus. The sequence continues at coordinate 616 of WUAP02135229.1, forward strand.
AAAGCACTTTGAAAAATTAGACTGTCAGTGATAAGATTGACTGCGCAGAGTCTGTCACCTCTCAGGATAGTATTAAAGCGAGGTAATATATTTTTTTAGTCCTGTCTTGGAAAGTCATACTGATATATCAGTGATAACTCTTTTTTTTAAATTTTCAGTGATAATTCCACGGTGATAACTCCTATTTAATTTTTTAGTAGTGCCTTTTTCCGCATTTTTTCATTAACGGCTTATTTTACATACATATTTATTCAGTAAAGTAGGTTCCTATTCAAACAGCCAGAGGTTGATGTGGACTTACAATATAGATAAAAACATATATGTATATAAATGGAATAACAAATACATGGCCTAGAAACTAGGTACGGTGTGCGGTGCTTTGTGTGTGTGTGTGTGGTATTTAAGTGTTATTTTTGTTTCCAAAAGCGGGGAAGTTGTGGGGCATGAATCGACATTGGACAGCAAGAGGTCGAGGTGGAGAAGACAGGGGAAGAGGAAGATGTCCCCAGAGCCCAGTCATTGGGCCTCAGGATTGAGAAGAAAAAAAGATCATTCTTTAGTACATTGATTTTTTTTATTCAAAACCTCTTTTTCCACTTTTTCATTGCTCTAGTTTTTTTCTTTCTTTCTTTCCCTTTTTCTGTCATCAGCTCTTCATTTTCATCTTTTCACTGTCTAATTCACCTACATTATGATGGTGTTCTTAAATAAGGAGGCCTCTATCTCCTCGCAGAAAAGGAAAGCGTCCTGTATCAAGTTTTATCACAAAAATTGTAGGGAAGCACGGGTGGCGTGCGCTGCTAATGCGTCGCCTCTTATCGATGCGACTCGAGTTCGAGTCTTGCCGGGCTCAGTGTCGTATTTGAGTAGAGTTGTTTGTTGGTTCTCTCCTGTGCTTCGAGGGTTTTTCTCCGGGTTCTCCGGTTTTCCTCCCTCCACAAAAATCAACTTTCAAATCCTAATTCGATCTCAGGGCCTAGATGAAAATTACGCCATGTAACTCTAGTTACCCTGCTTAAACAAAGTGGATTTATTTATTTAATTTCAGCCTGTAAGCCGGTTAATAGCCTACTAGTCCTACTTTGCCGCATTCAAAAGGATAATGCATGTAATGTACTTAATGCAAGGTAACTACCTTACAATAACTGGTAAGACAAATAGTTTCAATCACTTTGCAACTAGAAGTATCAGAATCACTTTTTAAGCAGTCTATCTAATTGATTCCATATTGTATTTAGTGTAATGTCATATCATATTGTAATTCATGATTGTAGCTGACCATCCTTGTAATTCGTGCAGGTCTAAAATACAGTGAGGATAATTAAGCACATTCTATTCTATCCTATTCTATCCTATCCTATCCTATTCTATTTTATTCTATTCCATTCCATCCATTCTATTCTGATGTCTGAAAGAGGATTACCTGAATATCATCTAAGCGAAAACTGACTGCCAATTTGTAAAATGCACTCAACTGTATTGGTCCTTTCATTATTAATCCAAGTATCCTATCTCATAGGTCACTTTTCCTTGAATATATTAGTTCTTTCCATCATGATCACCGGAATAAAATGAAAAAATGTCTAGAGAAAGACGGATATCAGCTCAAGGGATTTATATATGACGTTGTGAATTGAAATATTTGATTTTAAGATAAGGTTTAGCGTCGTAAACATCTCAGATTTTGTGCTCACTGGCACAAATGTTTAATCCCTTTTCAAGGTTAGTGAGACCAAACATAAGACTCTGGAATCGTCGCTTCACACTAGTGCTTATATTTTTGAGTTGCATTCGGTCTTCCTCAAATTTTTAAAACTAATTATCTTTTTCGATTCCAAAATATATCTGTAAATCAACTGGTGACCAATCGATTGCGCCAAAAGATTTGAACTTCGAATTAAGGCTCTTCTTTTTTACTTTGTAAACATTATTCTGCGCCAAAACAAAGTATTAGCATAATAAATATACAAGCCACTAAGACATACTATGGTATTTCGTATGGTGAAGATGCTGTTCAAACAAAAAAGCGACAAGATAATAAAAAAATGTCAAACTCTCTCCATTAATTCATGACGTATACTTCGATGCAGGTGTCCGCTGACATAATCAACATCGCTGGCGCTAAACTAGTATATTCCTTGCACTTTGTCATTTTTCATTAGAAAAAAATTAAATCTTTTGAATGGATTTGACGTGTTTCAGGCTTTTTTTCCGAATTCATTTTTTCACTCTATTTCTTTCACTTAGTGATTCTCATAACAGCGGGTGGTCAGTGTATATCTTAGTCCTGAATGATTAATATCTGACTAAAGTCAGCAATAGTTGATCCTGTCATTGAGCGTCACTTGTTATGACTGGCCTTAATCACTGACTTCCCATTTCTTGATTTATCAAAACCATCACAGTCCATTGGACCAGGCGGCCAAGCACACGAGGTAAGTCGGTACCTTGAACTTCCAGCATCACTAGTTAACCGCACTCAAACGCCAAAACTATAAGGTGTGTTCGTACGACGGGTGTTTTCTATGGGTCATTAGAAATACAGTTCAATCCGACTGAGAAATAATTTTGATTCACTGGTAGTTAATTACCGGTGTAAATTTACTACTTACTAAACTATTTAGTCTTTACAAGCGAATTTAGTGAAGACGGTTAAATCTAATGCCATTCTAATCTCTCCATTTGCCAGTAGGCAAATAGACCTTATTCGCTTGGGCGTATTTGTTTTCCCAATACAGGTCACGTGTCATTCCTTTGGGACGTTTTCCTTTGTTTAATGGTAACGCTTGAGAAGATACATTGATATGGATAAACCTCAAACAAAGAATCGTATTCCCAAGAGATCTGTATTGCGAAAACAGTATGCCCAAGCGAATAAGGTCTATTGTACAAGAAGACTTAACTTAATCATTTTCTTTCAAGCTTAGAATTTAACTAAAAAAAAGTAAACCAAATTTTTCTGTGTGTTTTCGGTAAATTCTGTCTTTATTCTGATTCCAAACCGGCTGTTTGTTGAGGTTTGCTACTAACAGAAACTTGTACGGTGACCATCTTAGTTTGATTCTCACTCGCAGAGAAAACAGAACTTAAGACTGAATAAGTAACAAAAAATAAAGAAAAGCAACATCTAGTGCATCTATTTAATCGCATTCACCACGAAAATGTCAATGAAGTCGTTTAAGTTTGTTCTTCAGATATCATAAGAACTACTGATCCATTTTAGTGTAATCGAACTTCTCGAACACATGAACTTTACACAGAATAAGTAATTCAAATTAATCTTATAATTTTGTTGATATTTTCTCTTTACAAATTGTCCGTAAAACTAACACTGAGACAAATATAATTTTAATTGTCAAACATCATAATTCAAGATAACCTATGATTGACGGAGAATCAATGTGGAGTGTGTATGACATCATTCGTTACCCGCAAATCGCCCTGTCCCACTTATGAGGTCATGTGACGTTTGCCGATAGTGTCGCCTACATGCCTTATGAAACGAAATTTCTGATGATTGCAACACAAACAAAACGGAATCAACGTTTGTTTCCGAAGTAAAACTTAATGGTATAGAAGTTTAATCACGGATTTTAGTTAAAGGTAGGTTAAGAACGGGCATAGACAACAAGGTTCGATTCTTTCTACACTGTAAACTAAAACAAGTTGCGGTTTTTGTGGCCTGTTGACCGGCACATTTGGACACCATCATTCAAGGCAAACTCAGGGTTTATTCTTGGACAATACGTTTAGTTATTTACCGCCGGTCCACGCTTCTTTCTTTTGCGACGTTAGGAATGGACCTGCAAACGAACGCATGATGGCTTCCACTATTTGACTCGATGACAACGAATTGCTTATTTTGGCTTACAAGTACTTTCCCCCTACTTTAAGGGGACTTGCATCAAAATTGTTCAACATTCAATTTAGCTGAAACTTTGTTGAAACTACACTGAAAGACTCTCAAAGAGCTGTTTAAAAACTGGTTAGTTTCTTTTCTGAAAATTCTCATGGGAAGTATTAGATTTTTATGAGTCTTTAGAGGTATCAGTGACGTCATACACTCCACACAAAAATTTACTTCCATTTCTTTGTAATTTGTAATTGAAATATCTCAACGTAAATGTTCTACATTGAAGAAAACTGGTCAGAAAATGAATCCTTAGTCTAAATAATGTAAGAAAACTCCTTCACACAAACTTTTAGTGTCAAAGAAATAAAATTGTTTAAGAAACAAAACATGAAGAAATGTATGGAGCTGAATGCTTAGGTTGAGTGTATGACGTCACGCGAACGATTTTGATTAAAGAAGGAATGAATACGGTGCAATTCCGACTTTAGTTCCAATACGAGTGGTTAAACTATTTCATAACGATTAATTTGATGATGGTGATCCAACCTGTCTTATTTCATAACCCTACTTTGTTCTATCGCTATTACTAGATCAGTGTCTATATTTCCTAGTTATTATCCACTAGTTATAGTAATTTCATTTAAAAAACGGCAGCGCTGAAGCAAGTATTCAATCGGCTATTTAAGAGCACTATATAATCAAACTATAGACAATAAAATAGGCGTACTCGATTCCTTGTTGCCAAGATTGTGCCCAAACTGGAATAAAATATGAAAAGGAATAACAGAAAATATATCATAGGTATACACCATTCAAGAAATCGATGTGATCGATATCTTTTTTTTTTCAGAAGTAAATTCCTGAACATGAATCCAGTTTTAACCGGGAGTCTCGTACTCCTGTTCTGTACAGTTTTCCTCGATGGATTGTTCATCCAACGCATTGGATTCAGAAGATCATCCTTCATGAAAAAGCTTGTCGGTAAGAACCTGAACAACTAATCCCAACTTGCGACACATTTCAACTGTACACTGGTTTCTTACGACCCATAAAGATTTGACGGGCACTTTGCATGAACACAATACTGAGTTTTTATGTGCAATGAAGGATAACAAGCTACTGTATTTAAGTAATGTGCCCCTCAAAGTCGAGAAGAAGAAACCAGTGAATAGACGATGGAATTCCAACGTAGTTTGAGTGCACACTTCCCCTCCGCATAAAAGGGGAAGACCAACATGACAAAAAGCATAGCTACCAAGTTGGATGATGCTGTCAGTTACATTCAGCCAATATGGCGGCTATGACGTCGCGTGCAATTCAAGGCTTGGGTTACCGACAGACAATCGAGAGCAGAATTTGGATTATTTGGATAAAATTTTGCATCCTCTCTTCGCAAAAACTGTCTTTGTGTGCTTCAAGACACAAAAAGAAGAGGTCAACAATCTATTTGGAATTGTATTGTAATATCGCCAATTGCCTATCGCCTTTGGCTCGGACAACTTTTTTGAAATAGCTGTATAAAGAAAACCTGAGTACCAGCCGATGCCGAGGCCACTTAAAATAACAAAATTAACAAATATGTGATCAAAAATACATTATTTTCAGGAAAAAATGACAAATGCAAAGATAAAGACTCAAGGTATTGCAGTAAGTTCTCAAAATACTGTGATCTGAGTCCAACTAGGATGTCAAGAGACTGCAAATCTACATGTGGCATGTGCAAACCAGGTAAAGTGACGATGAGCCAACCCATTTAAATTGCATACCTAGGTAATGTCCTTTCTTCCAGTGACTCTGACTTAGCAAACAAGATCCAACAGTAAAAATTCTAAGAAGAGAATTCGAAAAAAGTCGATCAAATGCGGCTATGAAAATCAAAAAAGCGTACAAAAGCATACATATTGTCCTTTTCCCTACACAGTGTACATATCTATATATATTTTTCACTGCTCTTTTGGTGGTAAAAAATTCTACATATAGTCTGTCTTGGAAATTCCTGAATCTCTCCTCGTAAGATGCAGTTAGAATCCTGTACTATTTTAAGTTTGATTATTTCTGTTTCCTACATCTAGGTATTTTGGCGATGGACAGGGATAGTAGATGTGCTGGTTGGGGAAAGCACAACTTTTGTAATATGCCCCGTCATCAGCCATTTGTTCTCAAGAACTGTCTTTTCACATGCAGAAATGCAATAAAATCTCACAGTAAAGTAATTATGGATATGCCACCAAATAAACCAGGAGAAAGGCCCGGAGCTAAACCTGGAGCTGGAGGAATGGGCGGACAAAAGCCAGGATATGGAGGGCAAATGCTCGGAATGGGAGGTCAATATCCTGGAATGGGAGGTCAAATGCCCGGTATGGGAGGTCAATTGCCCGGTATGGGAGGTCAAATGCCTGGAATGGGAGGTCAAATGCCTGGAGTGGGTGGTCAAATGCCTGGAATGGGTGGTCAAATGCCTGGAATGGGTGGTCAAATGCCTGGAATGGGAGGTCAAATGCCTGGAATGGGAGGTCAAATGCCTGGAATGGGAGGTCAAATGCCTGGAATGGGAGGTCAAATGCCTGGAATGGGAGGTCAAATGCCTGGAATGGGCCAGCCATGTGGACAACAAGGACAAGATCCATGCACATTTCAGTTTACACAGATAATCCCTTCGATGCCTGCACCACAGCAACCTTGCGGTCAGCCACCATGTCCTCCACCAATGCCACCACCACAACAACCTTGTGGTCAGCCACCCTGCCCCCCACCAATGCCACCACCACCACCACCACCACCACCACCACCACCACCACAGCAGCAATGTCCACCACAGTGCATGCCTCCACCGCCGCCACCGCCACCACCGCCGTGTCCTCAACAACCATGCCCACAAATGCCTGCTCCACCACCACCACCCCCACAGTGTCCACCACAATGTATAGCACCACCACCACCACCACCTCCTCCTCCTCCTCCACCACCACAGCAATGTCCACCACAGTGTATGATGCCTCCACCTCCCCCACCAATACAGCAGTGTCCTCAACCCCCTTGCATGCCACCACCACCTCCTCCACCACCACAATGCCCACCTTCCTGTATGCCACCTCCCCAACCTATGCAGCAGTGTGCTCAACCACCATGCTCTTCCATGGGACAACCTGGAATGGGAATGCCAATGGGTCAACCTGGAATGGGAATGCCAAATCCATATGGTCAACCACAACTGCCAGGACAAGGTCAAACTCCAGGCCAGCCAAAGCCACCAGCTGGTAACGCAAACAAACCAGGAGAAAAGAAACCAGGAAATAAACCTAGTGAGCAGTCCAAACCTCCAGCTGAACAGAGCAAACCCCAGAACGACGTTTTACCTTACTATCAACCAGGTAATTACATCATTACCAAACCAGAACTTGGAACTTATGGACCTCTTCCATTTAGAAAGTCATTGATCGCAAGACAAAAGGCGAAGATTCTTAGGCGTCAATAAGGTATAGTTTATGGTCTAATGTATCAATATTTGACATATCATGAACATTCGTATTATGCCAAGTTTACTGTAATGGTTTCTTTGCTTATTAGTCTAGTAAACTGATGTTCATCGCTATCTTACTCGTTAATTCGATTATATATCATTTTCTTATCATTTTCTATCATTATTTATAGATGCTGGATAAAGCCCCAAGCCGGGAAATTATAATCATTACAACACTTTGTTTAATAAATTATATTTTTCGTATGAAATGTTTATTATCAATCTATCGCAATATCTAAGACGAAAGCCAGACAACTTCGTTGTACATATACAATATAACAAGAGTGGGAATGTTCGAATACGAACAGGGTGACAAAAATATGTGGCAAAAACCGATTACGGAATACGACAAAATGAAGAGACTTTCTATTAATTTAAAGTATTTTTGTATATTACTTCAATTGGTAGATAAATATGTTTATAGAGGTAAATGTACAGCACTATTCGACAGTGATTTGCTGATACACAGCGCGCTTAGCCAATGGGCTAAAAGGAACATTGCAATGAACAGATAGAGTTTATATTTGGTCAAATACCTAGGAACTTTCGTAATGATTTTGAAAGGAAGAAATTATGGTTTATTTTACTGTATGATCGACTTAATTGTTGAATAAAGTCTATGAATCTTACCTTAGTACTGTGTAAGTGATATCGTGCCGACACTTTGGGAGGATGTTTCCGAGCGACCTTGAAGGCTCTAGCTGGACAACCCTAAATGTAGGGCCTTGGGTTTCCCTTGAGGACGGTGTCGAGATCTGAAAGGTCCCTGAATGGCTCGAAAGGACCTTCTTAGACTTCGAGTGAGCTCGAATCAGATTGAATAACAATGGAAGCTACTTTCAGGGAACTGGACGGTTCCGAGGGGCTCCTATGGATCTCAGGCCTAACAGGCTTCGAGGGAAGTTGTTGAAATTATGTCCCAAAAGATCTAGTGCAGATTAATGAAGAACCTCGACAAGGGTATTGAATTGTACACACTGATAATATAAATGAAAAATGTGGATTAGTATTGACATGAAAAGTTAATTCACTGCAATATTATTCTTGGTTTCATTCATTACTGCGGGAAAATAAGCACAAATACGTGATTGGTGTACCAAACAGTGGATAATGATGAGATCTTTTGTCAATGATACGCAACACCAACATGGCCGCCATGAGGGTCACGTGAATACCAAATTTATTTCCTAGAGTAGTCATCTTGAAAGAAGACCAGGGCTATCACCAGAGCGAGGCGAGGCGACCTATTTCAAAAATCGTTGTCGCAGCCGCAGCAACATTCAACACTCCAAGGCCGCAAAGGATTTCGGTAATTTTTCTCATAAATCCTGTTAGCAGTACTGGTATTTTCCAAACACCTGAACTGCCACTGCAGCTTGCCAGAAATATATATCACAAACGCATGCAACCAAAATATGCTCTAGATGAATTAATTTTGAAAAAAATTACCGAAATCCTTTTCAGTCTTTGAGTGTTGACTGTTGCCTTCAGCTACGATTTTTGAATAGGTGTATTTTCACTGGAGTGATACAAGGCTCTCTTACCAAGATACCAGACTTTGCATCAAAGCGAGCGGCTGAAGTGTGTTTTTACTAGCGATGAGAAAGCAAACATGAAATCAACAAGACTTGTTTATTTCCTGCAAAGAGTTAAATTAATGAGATTTGTCTGAAATAGATTGCATTCCTTTTAACAAAAATACTACTGGTTGACTCACCATAGTAACTAAAATTGGTTATTGGCATTTATGGGACAGAACGCGCAAGGTGACACGTTTTCCAGAAAATAAAGCAATTTACTTCATAAATGACCTGATACATTGGGATCTATAAATCCAGTTCAAATAGAATTTTCTGACTGTTTGTGATAATATGTAAATTAGATATGAAAATGAAGAGGGAAGAAGCCAAAAGGAACCGAGAAATAGAGGAAATAGATGAAATTCCCTGCCATTCTTTACTTTTACAAATAGCAAACTAAATATCCTTCAATTTGATAAACTTTTTAAGCATTAGTTTGTATTTGGATGACCTCACTATTTACTAAGTAAACCTTTGGAAATTGAATCACATTTCGTTGAAACATAACCGTACTTGAAATCAAAACCCGCTGAGCTCTTTGACCTTTAAGCAGGTGGAGACGAATTCTTTCAAAACGCCTCAAGCGTTCATACAACCAGATTAGGAATTTCTTAATGAAAATTATATTCTATTTGTATATATAATTTAGTCTTCGGATAAAATCCTGCCATAACAAGTCACATATGTGTTAGTAGTGTTAGTATTTTCCGAGAAACTAAGGAGTGGGTTAAGTTAGTGTGTGTGTGTGGTGAGCCGGGATCTCGTCGTATCTCTTAGGGGTAAAAATCAGCGATTTGATATCTGTTAGGGTGTTAAAATTGAAGTTTAGAATTTCAGAATTCCCTGGTATCTTTTAGGGTATCGAAAACGGGAGAGCTCATCACTTTTTGCAGTGGGGTTTATGTTTATAGTTACGCAGACCTTATTTATTTATTTGTGGTATCTCTTAGGGGTTAAAAATCGCTCAGCCACACCCTTCTTAAAAGACGTCCGGTATCTTTTAAGGGTAGTTTTGAAAATTTCCGACGAGCATACCCGATACTTTGACCCCAGGGCCGGGTAGAGGGGGTCAGCTGACCTACATTTTTGATATGGTTGTCAAACAATGTATATAGGGAAATAAATAGTAAGTAAGCTAACTAAAAATGGACCCATAACAACACAACAAAAACAAAGATAAAACGATTGGAGTTTCGAAGTATCGGGATATGAAAACGATTAATGAGCTAGTTCAAATGTCAAATAACTTAATACTGTTTACCGGGATGCTTGACCTGTGGTGCCTTAACGGTCTGTTATCTCAGTGTAAGGTCGTGCAATTAGCCTTGGGTCATGCGGTCATGCATACTCTATAAACACCGTTAGATTTTACTTCATTGCTATAAGTAACTACTTCTCAAAATATAAGACAGTTGTCTATCAATTAACGAGGTAAGTATCAGTGTCTTTGAGTTGTTGTTTTGGGATTTCTGTGTTGCTTTCCTTGAACGTTTGGGTCATAAGTTATCACCAAGTAAAATCTCTCATGTACGTTTGGGATAATTTTTTAGAAATGTTTCTGTCGTTTTTCTTTCACTTCAAGTCAAGTAGTTTAAATAGCATTTTCTGTCAGACTACGAGTTTTTCAAGTGTTAATAAGATATGTTCTTTTTTCGATAACTTTTGCCTTCCGTTAGCGGATACTTATGGAAAGCCAGACTATACATTCCTATAAAACAACGACATGAAACCTTAACAAAGAACTAAAAAAATCGTGAGGATATAAATATTTGGGTAAATTCTAATGTTAAAATATTTTTTTAGAATCTGACATAAAAAAGTCTTGTATCTCTAAAGATAAATTTTAAAACTCTTGCCAATATTGTTTTCTCACCGAACAACCATTATTTCACTATCATAAAATTTAAAAATCTCTTTTCGTAGCTAAGACTTAAGGCGCCAAAGCATAAGAACAACCTGGGTGTTACAATGACATGACTGATAGGGGGAGGGGTAAAACAAAGATTGTCATAAATTCTTACAGTAATTTTTGTTAACTTAAAAAAGACTTTGTATGAGATTGTCAACTAGGTATGGTCCATTATATGGGTATTACTGCGATTGTCAGTATTCTGCGAACTCGATAGTTGATGGTTCCGGCCAAAACAATAGCAACCAATCACCTTCGCAGGATTTTTCCCAGTGGAATTAAGATCGTGTCCCACAAACAACAACACGTTTTCTGTTTTGAAGGGAACTACAAGGATTACAAGGCAATTTTATTTAATTTTTATGAGACAGTAAATAATTGAAACAATATATAATAACTTTTCCGCGATCAAAGTTTTAAATGCTAAGATATTCTGGCTAATTTGTTGAGCTTGTGGGACTTAGCAACGGTACTAACTAAGCTGAGTCGGAACCATCAGTTGCGAGCTGCCCTTTGGAATTTGTTATTTACTGCCGCCAGTCAAAAATATAAAAGAAACCGACCGGTTATTTTTGATTGACGGAAGTGAAAAACCAATTTCATAACAAGCTCATTGAAATGCCTGAGTTCGCAGAATAATGAGAATCGCAGTAAGAGAAAACGCAACCAAACAAACCAGTCCGCCATCTTGGTCCGTGCTCTTATTTTGTGGAAACATAGTAATTGCGGTTAAATTTTGCTCAGATTTAAAAAATATATTAAATCAAAGTTGTCCATTTAATCTTACAACAATCTATAATCTTATTCGCATTTCCGGAGTTGTGGTTTGCAATGAATTATGGGGCTGTTTTAGGAGACACTTTTCATCTGATGTCATTTAATGCCAATATAGAGGGGAAAATAATGTGGAAGTAATAATATAATATATGGAGAATAATCCTGTCAATAATAGGTTACAAGTACTTTATTACAATTTAGTACAAATTTCCGTGAAACGCTGTTCCCCAAAACAGTCCCATAATCCAATACAAACATTAACTTGGAAATGGTTGATAACAATCTAGAACTGAATTGAGTTTAGACACCTGTACCAGTATTTATCTTACTTTTCCATGACCGTTGCAACTAAAGGAAGAAAGCTTAACTTTTTAAATTTATGATTTCTTTCCAGAATCCCGTATGATACTTTATATTTTTATTTCTTTTGTCCAGGAAGATGATATTCAAACATATCCTGGTACTGTTGTTCGCTGGGACGGCGTTGATTTACCAAGTAAATGCATCAGGTAACTATGACAACGGTCTTACGTCACTGGGGAAGGGGGTTACACTGGAATTTTTGTGAGAAAATGAACGTCAGATAATACATATATGGACGGTTTCTGAGTTTTCTGAACAAGAATTATATGTCAAATAAGAATCAATACACTATTTGCTGGGTGTGTTTGTGATGACGAACAAAAAAGTTTTTAAGAAAATGCTTTGTTGAAAGCTGCCCGAACATGGCCATGCTGAGACAGCACCATCGGTGATAGCGAAGAAATATTCACAGACATTCTAACGACAGAGACCCTTTAAAATGGAGTTTTTTCGGTTTACACGCGTGAAAGTTTGAAAACATGACGTTTCGGCTATGCTGGTGATAGCCTT
>WUAP02135240.1:0-28635 GCA_015163945.2 Stichodactyla helianthus
GTCACGCAGCTCATGATAGGCGCGAAATCACCGACTTCAAAGTCATTTTACTCGAAAGATCGAATGGTGACCCCCCCAATTTTTTTGCGTTTACTTGTGTGTCTAATATTGTTTTGTCAACTGTCAAAGTTTCAGAAAATTTTCATTTACTTTGGATTTGCCCGCGAACGTCCTTAAGCGATTAGAATTTCCAAAGTAGTTGGTTAAGTCCTTTAACCGAAAGAAATCCTAGTTTTGGACTTTGCACTTATAGTTTGACAGACATGTACAGACTTGCGGCGAAATACTGCCACATAGGACAGGTAGATAGGACGAAGGTATGGTTACAGTATATACATTATCAATAATCTTCAACCACACGCAAGTTAATCAAAGTTAGTAGGCATTGTAAAAACAGACCTAAATTTATCAGCTTTAAAAAACATAGGGGGAGAAAGAACTTTTTAAAAACCACAATGTTGCTATACTTAAGTGCTGAAAATTTTATGCTGACTGACTGGATAAAACAGATGTATTCCGATTAAAATTGAAATATCTTAGACAACAATAGGGCAAATACTGATGCTCCCTCAAAGTCAGTCAGGCTTCTTCCATTTTCTCATTTTTCAAATATATACAGATAGAAGTGGATGGGACTTGTTAGCTATTTCAAATTGGGCCCAGACTGATAACTCTGTGCCAGTAATCCCTCTACTAATTGATTTATTTATATTACATTTTCTTCATCCAGAATTACTAAGTAACTTTATTACTAAGTATAATACACTAACTTGATTGCCATCCTATTCAGTTTTCATTCAAGTCTATCTTGTGAATATTTCACACAAACTACAAGCTCTCCTAAAAGTATGAATCATGTGTCTACAATATAATGCTGTGAACTTGATTGATGGTTTTGTAGCCTTCAAGTAGAGTCCACTCTCCCACACCCCTCCCCCCGGGGGAGAAACAATATCTCCTCAGGGGGTAAGGGACAGGGCACAGAACTGCTAGTGTTTTATGCTGTAATTGTAATTGTTTACATTGTTTAACCAATTTACAGTTATGTGGTGCAATAATTGGCTTGACTAAAGAAGCAAAGTGCACAATCTATTGTGAATTTTAGACACTGTCATCACCAAAGACAATATTTACCAGTGTGACATTTACTAATGTATTGATAAGCAGACTGAAAAAAATGGACTTCCTGTGGTTTAGGTAAAATTTCAAATATTACTGTGATTAAGAGCAGTTTTTGTGTAAGTGGTATGGTACAGACTAACAGCATACATAGTACCGTATGTAGTAACACTGAAATGGCTTCCCATAAGAATGATTATAGTATGAGTGGGAAACATATGGTACTGATTTACAGCATGTACACGGTAACACTGAAATGGTATTCCATTGTTTTCATGTGAATCATCCAATCACCACATGAAGTTGACAGTTAAAGTGTTCAAGTACAGTACAGTTACAGTATGGCTATGAATTCGCTGTATCATTTCCCACTCATACAAAATGTGCTCTTTGTGACAGTAAGTTGGCCTTTTTATACATCTGTATCAAATACAGTATAAACATGTTTTATCCTCTAACAAGACCAATTTATCATTCCCACACAATATTTAATAAAACAAGTACTTTGGAGGCATCTTGGGTCAACCAAGCAGGGGTGTCAATAGAAGCTGGCTACTGGCGATAAACTGCCGTTTACTTAACTTCTGACCACCGGCTACTTTGAAAATGTAAAAGTTTAAGTTTAGTTGTTTCCCTCTGGGGCTCGCATTTGAGTGCAGACGTTTACTTTTCATTCATAGCCTCTTACTTTCTAAACTATTGATACCCCTGACCAAGCATATGACAAAGTTCTGGGTGGAAATTCACTATGATACCAGCAAGGTTTTTAATAAACTTAATGTCATTTGGAAGTTATGCTTTTCCACCAGTTTTGGCTGACAATAGCTCTTATTACAGATACATGCAGCTGAGATGCAAATGAACCTTCATTCATTGTGTTGACCTGATAGCCTCCCTTGAATGATTTTTAAAACAAAAGATTATCTCATTGCGGGCTGAACTGTAATAAGAGCTACCATACCCATTCAAGTGTTTTTCCTATTTCTTCTTTAAATATTGGTCAATCTCGCTTAAGAAAGGGGTTCGGCTCCAAGGGGAGGTGCTGCCCTACTTGAACGATTTTCAATGAAGAAGAAGATAGCATCAATGATGAACAGTAAAGTGGACAGAATCCCAAAGGCCTGTACATAAAGAACATTAGCAAATTTAATAACAATTTTGGAAACCTTTCACTGAAATTATCAAATTCATTCCTGATCATGTCACCATTTTCATAATTCAAGTAGATAAGATGAAATTCTACATTTAATTAGTCTATTAAAATCTTTGAAATTAGAAAGGGCATTGCAAGCAGTCGTAGGAGTAGAAATCTATCCATGGGGCCTCAGTGGTTAACTGTAGCTTCTTCACATCGGACTAGTAAACCGAAGATGTGGGGTTCGATTCCCACCATGGGCTTCTCTTTATTCTTTCTATATACACACTGAACTTATTCACTTTACTTTCATTTGTAGCTTCTTCATGTAAGTATATATCCCTTCTGAGAAACTTTGTCACCCATGAAGGAAAAAAGCCTATTATAGCTAGTGGTGCTGAGAATCATAAGACGAGGCCTATTATTCATTTGGCCTGTATATTACAGTCATGGGTCTAGTGTTCAGTGATGATTTGCGTATGAGAAGATGTTTTTGTTTTCAAATTTCAAAACTTTTTTTATAGAACATTGATTTGTGTCCCACGTTCTGTCAAGTAGATGGACAGGCTACCCATGATTCTCAGCGACACTAGCCTATAGCCTTTTTCCTTCAGGAGTGACTAAGTTTCTTGGAAAAGGTGTCAATTTCTCTCGGATTTCAGATTTCAGCTCTCTGACTGACAACCTTTTTTGAAATACCAGGTGTAATGAAATTGCAGAATGACATGCTGGTATCCCTGAAAGATCCTTCTGGCATGAAGGAATTTATTAATGATCAGTGGGTTGAGATGGGGAGGGGGTGCATTTCATTTTACTATGATTTGTTTTCCACCTTCTCTGCATACAAGATGTGAGAAATAATTAGGCCCTTGTCTCAATGGATGGCAAAAAAATGATATATCCCTAAGGGCTTTCATCTGAGTGCATTTTCTCCCATTTTGTTGCTATCTGGGTACTCAATTTGATAGTATTTTCTAAAGGTGTAATACTGTACCTACCCCCGCAGCTTCTATGTTCCCACATCTCTCCACACTGCAGAACTGTATAAAATCTTTATTCGCTTTAAGATGTTCCTCTCTCCTCCTGAGATCAACAACAGCATCCAGGACAAGTGCAGATGACAGAAGCAGCAAAAATGCTGTAACAGTTGAGTATACCATTAACTAAAATGAAAACAAAAGAAGTTATTTAAGATCTGCTGGCAGCAAAATTAGGTAACATGCGTGGGTTTGAAGTGACTTACGTACCACTAGATTCCAGTTAAAATTCAATCTGTGGTTTAGGTTCAAAGCGAAGAGTAGAAAAATGGTAAGCACAAGAAGCCAAGTGGTAACTGTTGCAAAATAGAAGAAATCATATCTTCCTCCATAAATTTTTTCAACATGTGTAGAAGTGTATCCTGTGAGTGATGCAAAGGAAATCAGCAGAAGTGCCTGGAAAATGAAAGTCATAGATCATCACTGTCAGACTACTTGGCTATCATAAATTATACTAGGGGTCCCCCTCATAAAACTAGGGCTGTTTGTTTATTTGCATAGACGCTGTACACAACTGTTCACATAATGGTATGTACTTTTATTTCCCACAGTCAATCATCCAATCAGAAAGCAAAATTCTTAACAGTTGAGTAATACAATCTTTAATTAGCTATCCGAGTACAAATAATTCTAAAAAGACAATATTTATGACTTACAAATTCTATAATCTTGAGAATACCAAACTTGCTTCTTACATACAACATATTGATACTTGGTCCTTCCACAGGTATTGCACCTGGCCTCTGTTGAGGACTGTCTTCATCCATCTTGGTATCTGTAATGGAATGGAAATTAACTTAACAGCCTGCAATTTGAAAATAAGTTCAATATTAAGTTAATAAGAGAGCATTTATCATTCACAGCTGATAACATTTGCTAGATAATGGAGTGGGTATTGCACTAGATTAATCAAAGGTTTTAGTCAATGCCTCAAATTCTTAAGGTCAGTATTCCTAACTCAGTTAATTTTATAAAATCCTTATCAAGATGCGTGAAAGTTTAAAATTAGTATTCATTATCAAAATGAGCAAAGTCCATTGTCTTAGCCAGACAATTAGCTGCCCTTGTCTGTCAGTACAAACTGTCAACACTTTCAGTTCAGAAAACTGAAGCAACTTTGCTAATTTTATTAAAAGGGCAAACACCTAACAGTGTTAAAATGATAGCCTTGATATGGAACAAATGTTAAATAAACATTGTTTTAAACTACAACTTGTACACATTACCATGCTAAAATAATTAGCATATGAAGTTAAACATCTGAGAAGTCAGTCAATCAACCATTGAATAGTAAGAGTTAAATATAGTGCATGTGAAATTGTAGCGCCAAGAGATGAAACTTTTATTTGGACTCATTTGGGAAAAGAACTGTGATTATATTTTCACATTGATCCACATACAATGTATATATAACAATCTATTAAATATCATAGCAGGAAAAGACTGAATTTAAAACAATGCGATTTCTTTTATCTGATAATTCATTCAGTAGTTGTTAGACAATTCATGTCTATAAACTTCTAATTTGTCTAATAAAAGTAAACTATAAAGCTGTATTCAAAATACAATTATTGTATAATAATATGTTGAATGTTTATTACTATTTATTCATGAGTCACCTCATTTCATATTAACAATTATAGGACATGTGACATTGATATGTCTTCATTGCTAAATTTAGAGAACATCTTAATATGTTCCTGAACAAATGTCTTTAAAATCTTGCTAACTTATGTTGTTGAAACCAGAATGTATAAACCACACCAACACAAATGGTTATGATACTTAGTACAATCGTTGAAGAACTCCAAACCAGGTTAAAATAATACATGTAATTCTTTTTAAATGATATTTTAGGGATGGGAATATTGTTCAACAGTGTTAATGTTTACGTACTTAAGCTTACAGTAATTTGGTATAAAACTGAACTTATATTTTTTCTGCAGTCATTTCGAGTTAGATCATGAATAAAACGATGACATCAGGCCTTATAGCAATGAAGGAAGGTAGTTTAGCAAAACAATATTAAGATAAAAAGGATAATAAGTGTTGAAAATTGTTGGATAAATTTTGCTTCGTAAGGTGATGCATGATGATGAGCTACGTCATTTTGAACAAAAGTTTGTACATCGTTTGAAAGAAATAAAGGCCTGGAATCAATTCAGTGCAGACCACACTTAAAGAATAATCAAATGATTAATAATCTGCACTAAAATAGTCCAGATCTCGATAAATATTCTTAATGAATAAAGACGGAACTCTTTGAGCTTCAAACGTTTCCTCATAAGTTAATAGCAGCTGTTTTTTTGAAAGTACACGCTCAAACTTCCATCGAAAAAACATAGAAAAATCAAAGCAAATGCAAGGACATTTTGCACAGAGTGAGTTAAGACAATGATCTAACGATACGCACCTTTCAGTTTCCACAAATTAACGAGCAAAGGGAATTTTCAGCCTGTAAAAGTCCTTGCTCAACACAAACTGATTGTTCAAGAGTCCACAAAAATATGATTTCAAATGCAAATTATTTTGCCGCTAACTTAAAAACAACAAAGCAATCTGATTGGTTAATTCTCGTAGGCTAACCAATCAAAATCACGCTTTTATATCTCAAAATATCGTATGATCCAATGGATGATTAAACCAATCAAAGTGCGTCTTCTATTTTCGTTAACAGCCTCGTTTTGGTTTTGTTTATTCCAAAAAATGGCGGCAGAATTTTCTGTCATGATTTTTGACCGACGTCCTAAAAAATTCCACTAAAAATCAATGAAAAGCTCTCTAAAACGTATTCAAAATGGCTTTCCAGTTACCTGTACAAGAAACATTGGATAAGTGTAAGTTTGGTTGATTATTTTTATCAATATTCGTTGTTATTTTGAATTCATTCTGTCAGTGATTGACACGATGGCTTGTGATTTTAGTGAATCAAAGTTTGCCATTACGTCTTACTTCGGGGGATTTAGAACACAATCCTGAGTTTGTCAAGCTCCTGTTGGCTTTGTGTAGACACGTTGATGAGAAAGGAAGAAGCAAAAGAACTGTCAAAGATTACGATAAGGTACTAGTACAAAAACAAGGGGGAGGGGAGGGGAGGGTACTTCATCATCAGAATGTATAAGGCAGGATTGCGAAGCACGTCTCAACAAAAGACTACTTACTTAGCAGTCTTTTGGTGAGATTTTGGCTTATAGTCAACCCCACCCTCACGGCTTAAAAGTTTGTAAGACCAAGATGCATAAGGTGATCTCTTGGCATCCCTTTCTCCATGTGGGACAAGTCAAAGCATTCACCATGACGTAATTATCATCTATGCGTCCTCTTATTACTGAAGAAGATAATTGATTTATGAATGTGTGAGTATGAGTATTATCACACTATTTCTCTTGAGAATTGTCGGGTTGTGAAAACCTCTTTGGATATACAATAAGACACATAAGTACCTAGTCAAATGTTGGCAATAAGCCTATACATGTATATGGCTTATTGCCTCCATTCTCAGTATTTATCTCTTACTTAATTTCTCTTAAGTCATATAGTGGTCTGTATGGTCTTTTTATGTTGGGTTATATCTAGGGTGCTTGTATGCCAGGAGGGTAAGGGGAGGGTTTATGACTGGGATTCTACAGTATTTATGATGATGATTTCAGACAATGACTGACATTTTTTATAATGCCAGGTAAAGGAAAATCTAGATGAAAAGAAAAAGAAATACTTAGAAGTGCATACTTTATACTCTGAACTCAAAGATATTCTGATGGAATATGCAATGGAAAAACAGGATAGGGGGAACTCAAATACTGAGAATCAAGTAAGTCATTCTTCTCTGCTACTTTCTGAATGTTTGTATATGTTTTTCAAAATAAATTGTCCCAGGAATACAGAAAGTGGAAGATCATCACCTTAGACAATGCACCTTTCTAGAGTTACCCATAATTCTTCTTGATTTAGTGCATGCAAGCAAGATCAGGTTCTAGTTAGGAACAAAGTATATGAAAAAGAAACCAGCTGTGTTTTGCCAAATATAAATAAGATACAGAGGAAGGATGCCAAATGAACGTAGAACCAAACAGAAGATCCAAAAATCAACCTTTTCCTATTCTTGTTTAGAAATTTTAGACATATTTTCTCAAAACTGTGATCAATTTTCAATTTTTTACTCCTGATATCTTGCTTGCCCATGTAAATCCTAAAGAATTGTAGGAAACTCATGGTGGGTGCATGCACACAAGCTGGATTTTCTTGTACAAAGCATTATGGAAATGTAAGTTCAAGCTATAGGTAATGTATACAATATGGGCAGCCGATCTGTATGGGATATACAAGCTCGAGCCACAGGCGAGAGTTTGTATATCCCATACAGATCGGACGCGAATCTTGTATATGGGTTATGATACGGCTAGGTTACCTAGATGGTGTTTGACTAAAATTTTGAACATACATGTGAATTCGACTGAGAAAATCAGCTTTAAAGTTTATGCAAATCAGGACGATTCTGTATCAGATATACAGACTCCTCCACGCTTATGATTTTCCATTGTTTTGACCTCATTAATTATTCATGAGTATTATAACATTCAATAGAAATTAACAATTCATACATGTCGGTGTGCACTGTTAATGTTGCTATGTCTGACAAGCCAAAACATTTTATCAGGCTTCAGCATCAAAACAATTGTTGGTTGTTAATAAATTATATATGGTTTGGATGGACATTATCTACATTGCTGTATATGTATTATAGTGCATTTAAAGAATCAGCAAAAAGACCAAACTCTCCCTGAAATCAAGAGGTTTGTGATGTTGTTTGTCAGCCCTGCCATATTCTTTTGGAAAAACTGAGTGCAGAACTATTATTTGAGTGGATTGATGAATTTTTTTTCTCTTACATTCACCAGGTCTATGATGCTCTTCAAACAACTCTTTCTAGTGCAGAAACAATTGACTATCTTGATTTTACTCCAGAGGGAAATAGTGAGGTTACTTTATTAGGTTTAAGAACAGATGCACTTCTACCTAATGCTGCCCAATTAAAGAACCAGCAACAGGTATGTGGTTGAAATACATATTGCACGTACGTGTATAAGTGGTCATTGGTTGCTAAGTGTTGGGAAGGTAATACTTACTAATAGCGCCCCATATCACCTGACGACCGACTGTTGACCAACCGTCGACCGATTATCGACCGACTATCGGCCGTTTAACGACCGTTTGTCACCCGACCGTCGGTCGTTTAACGACTGTTTGTCGCCCGACCGTCGGTCGACAGTTGGTCGACTGTCGGTCGTTAAACGGACGACCGACTATCGGCCGTTTAACGACCGTTTGTCGCCAGACCATCGGTCGTTTAACGACCGTTTGTCGCCCGACCGTCGGTCGACAGTTGGTCGACTGTCAGTCGTTAAATGGACGACCGATAGTGGGGCGACAGACGGTACCTGTGGACGAACTGTCGACGAACTGTTGACGTATTGTTGGGAAAGTGGTCATTATAAAATGGTACTCCAGTTTTGCTTTTACAAATCAATTAGTGCCAGTCATTCTTGAAAGATAATCTATTAGTAACATTTATTATTTTAATTAGTCATTCCAGCAGTATATTATCCCTGAACTGGAATCAAGGATGAAGTCAAAATGTGAAATGATTGTCAATATTCATGATCCAAGAAGCAATAATGGTAAGAAATAATTTATTTAAACAATCAAAAAATTTTGAGCACTACATGTACTTTTGCAGCATCTCTCAATGTCATGTGGGCTGTGGGTTCAATCCATGTGAGTAGAGCTGTTTGATGTTTGATGGTTCTCTCCTGTGCTTCAAATGTTTTCTCTGTGTTCTGTGCTTTCATCCCTCTGCTAAAAACAACCTCTAACAGACCTTAATGATCACAAAACAATTAATATTAGTTTCAAGTCTGTTGAAATTGATACAATATATGTACACATCAAGCCCAAAACTGACTTGGAACCAATGTGCTGTGATCATTCAAGGTAATATCAAAAGTCAGTAACTTTTTGCACCTATTGTATAACAAAATTTTGGTAACCAACACTTCTAATAGTAAACCATGCGAGAGCTAGCAAAGAATATGTGAATTCTGAAAAGGTTGTTTGTGACCTTGATTAAATTTGTTTTCCATTTGTAGAGAGTGGAGGGCTATCGTTAGCCAAAGCAGGCCAGTTACCAGCATTGCTTGCCAAAGAGAAACAAACTCTTGAAGATGAGAGAAGGAAATTGTCTTATGATCACATGAAAAGAGACAGACAATTCAAACAATATTATCAGGTACTTTAACCATCTGCAGGACAGCAATACCCTCGCAAAGGTCAAGCATTTTTATGTAAAAAAGGAACAAATCATGACAACACTACTGTTTATAGTCTGAATGGAGATTGTGTACTTTATGACCAACTGACATGCATTGGCCAACAGTCAGCCAACCATTAGTCAATGTGTGTTGGCGTGTCAGAAAGTATGCAATTACTACATCATTAATAATTGTTTTCCTCTTGACACTTATCCTCCAGATCAATACTTTAATTTAAACTTGTAATTGCAGTCTCTTCTGCAGTCTTTGATGATACTAGAGCAGTTGATAAGCAAGCACAGACTACAGGCACAGCTAGAATATGATAAGATTACATCCAACTGGCTGGCTGCAAAATGTGATGCAATGTGCCTGAAAATCAAGTAAGTGAAGAAGGGTAGATAAGCATCCTCTTCTTTTTTTCTCTCTCTCTCTTTTAAAGAGAGGAGAAGGGGGGCATCAAAATCACAGGAGGTGTAGCCAAGTAAGACTTACAGTAAGCTTCTTTTAGTGCTTTTTGACCAAGTACATCTGCCATTCCATCATTCAGTGGTACACACCAAGTGGTGACCATCTCTTTTATAAAATACTAAAATTAAAGTTTCTATGGAATGATGTACCCTTGTGCACTGATGCCATCCCCATGTGTGGCATAGTGGTAGATAATTCGTCTCACAACTGTGAGTCCAATGGGTCAGGTTACTGGTTTGAGCCTGATGGATGCTGTGTGAGTAGAGTTTGTTAGATGTGTTGCTCTCTCCCTTGCCACAAGGGTTTTCTCCAGATTATTTGGTTTTCCTCCTCCTGTAAAATCAACATGTGAGCTGAGAGTTGTATGGTTAAAACAGTTAATGTAGTTGACTGTTGTAGTGTGTGTGTGTCAGTTATAGTGTTAAAGCACTAGAATGACTACTAGTCACTTAAAGAGAAGAGATATGCACACTAATTAACCAATTACATGTAGTCTGAGTGGCCTTTAATTGAGGCTATGCAGTCTGATTCTGTGCTTATGCAATTGTAATGACCGATCATGTATCTGTACATGTCTACATAGGGTGTTGCAGAATCAGCTTATCAGGGATACGTACACACCTGAAACTACAGCAGCACTTAAAAAGATAAGGTGAGATTATATTATATTATATACATGTACGATGTAACTGATGTCACCTAACTTTATTCTCCTTTATCTGGTGGCATCAGGAACAGGTCTAAACTAAGTTACAGTACTAATTATACTGTGGCCCACTTTGCTTTGTAGGGAGCATTTAATTGAAGCAGAGGAAGAAGAGACAAAGGAGTTACAGCGAGCTAGTCATGCTCTACAAGCTTATGAATCTGTCGGCATGGGATTTGATGGTCTAGTGCAGGAATACATGTTACTTTTAAGTGAAATTGATAACAAAAAGTGGGCTCTGAGTGAATTGAGGCAAAGTGAAGACACTGAGCAGGATGACTTGTGGAGACATCATTGATAAAGGTAATATTAAAAGTTAAGGATTATTATTATTACATTATTGAAAAATATTGATAAGGGTAAAGGTGTGACAATTTGTGGCATTTGGCAGGCATGTTTGGCAGTGCTGTTTTGGTACTGCCTCTGCTTGCTGTGGTTGTGGGTTTGGAGTTTTTAATGTGAGTAGAGTGGTTTGTTGGTTTGTTCATGTGTTTCAAGGTTTTTCACATGATTTTCCAGCAAGCTCAAAATTCTAATATTTGATCTTTGAATTTCGATATTTGAAAATGGAGCTTTGCTTGTTCTAGGTCAGTTTCAATTTTCAGGCAGTTACTCTACAATTATGAAAGCAAATTCTTTGTTCGTCTTTTTTTTAATTTGCACTTGATGATACTTTTTATGCATTTTTGTTGTTTCCTTGCTGTTGATAACATCACCAAATGAGGACAGTTAAAACTCAAGCACTAAAAATCTAGATAAAGAACATTACCTGGTAGTTAAGTATACAATATTCTAAGCTATTGTCATTATAGTCATTCATCACATCTTGATTCCTGACCCAATGCCTCAGTTTTTATCACGAGAACTTTTCTAGAGTTTATGCAGAAAAAGCTTTCAATCCTCTAAATACCTTGGCCAATTCAGCTGTTAGAATTTACATTTTCATGCCACGATATTGTGCAATCAAGCACATCCACTATTTACTTGCCTTACTCACATTTTCTTTACATGTACGGTTAATATTAATTTTGATGCTCCTCTTCCAGTCTTTTATGTTTTAGTTTTGATTTAAGCACAATTCAAAAGTATGTCGCAAATAGTAATTTTAGGTGTACCAGTGTTTAATTACGAATAATACTATATTGTGATGCAATTTTATTTTATGTTGACAAACTTATCAACTAAACCTTTTTAGAGAAATAAAATGACATCTTAATGATAAATTTTATCTTAGAATTATATTTACGCCACATTTATAATATTATAGAATTATATTTTAATTATATAATTTTTCATTGTCATGTAAATGTTCAATACATAATGTGTTGCATGTAAAGCACACATTGTAACATGTTTGAAACCTTTTTAATCAAAAATGCATTTGAATTCAATGTTGCCATTAGCAACTCATAAGGTAATTATAGTCACCAGCAGTACAGAAGGTTCATAAAAGCCATATATTTCTTGCATTGGTTCCACAGTTGATGTGCACACTCTCAAAGGTCATCACCATACATCCAAATGCAATGAATGCTAATATGGCTTCCAATTACAATTGAAATTGTTCTGGACTCACTAGCCTCTCATACATGTGAAAACTCTCGTTTCCACTTGAACATGAGGCTAGTTAGACCAGAACAATAGCAATTCTAATTAGATGCCATATTGGCATTTGGTGTATAATGCTTCAACGTAGAATTGAAATATGAGCTTCTCATGCACAGACAGTAATATTATATAGTTAAATATAACAGCATAAATAGAAATCCTTTTGTTTCACATCAATCAGATCCATCTTTTAGCCGAACTTAGAACATAGAGTGCCACAGTCCCTAATGAAGCTGTTAGTGTCCACACAGCTAGTTTAACATAAGGGTTTGATTCTGTACTTGGCACAGGCTTTTGATAACGTTGTAATTGGTTTGATCTTTTAATCCGTCTTTCACGCAGGACAGAATCAGGTCTTTGATCTCCGAGGTCCTTGATAAACTTTGTGTGTTTTGCAATGGCAGTGCTAAAAAAGGAATTAAAACAATTAATTAAAGCTAATGTGTATTATCTTAAATGCTAGTAGTCCTAGTTACTGCTATATGAAATGCTGAAAATCAGGTTAATAATTTTTTTTAAAAAATTACCAACTTTGTTAGCTCCCTACAGATACTGTTAATAATACCGCAAAAAACACATCCTACTCTGCACTGTAATTCACTCTACAGTATTGAAATGGTTCACTGAGCAGATCTGGTTATCACCGTGAAAAGCTTGTAGCATGAACACAGTTGTGACAGGATCAAGGCACATAACAGGAAGGCATGGCAAAATTCTAGAAAACATCAGAGTTATGGCAAGATATGCTTACAGCACCAATCATGCCACAAGCTTTTTACAATCAGACAATATCTGATCTATACTATTGCACAACACTAGACCAGACTACTGTATTCAAATATCATTGTTGATATTTTACATTATACTAACACCAACATAACAACAACATTGATTATTGACAATATATACTACATTAGTTACAGTACTTCACCCACCTTTCTTTAAGATATTTTTCTGCAGCACTAGCCAGTTTTTCTGGTGAATATTTATCAAAAAGAAATTTTGCTGAAGTAAGGAGTTCTTCTACCCGATAGGGAAAGTTTTCAGGTATCTTGGATAACATGTGATGAACAAAGCTCATTTCACATTCTCCTAGGAGCACCTCCTCACGTCGGTCCATAACAAGCTGAAAATTAACAATAAAAGAAATTTCTTAACTTTACGAGTCTTCTACATCAACTGTAAAGCAGAAGCTTCTAGAATAATTAGCAAGATTTCAATACTTTTTTAAAGCCAATTCTTAACTAGTGAAAAACATGTGAAAACATATATAAAAATCCAGGGGGAGGAAGAAGAGGAAGGGGGTTGAGGTGCTTACAGTAACTTTAAAATTTATAACTGTTATAATTTAAGTTTGGTGAGCTGTTGGTATGTAGTTAGTAAGTGGAATATTTTAGATAGCAATTGGTAGATGTGGTTAGTAAATGATCAGCGACAGTTAATAGTTAGGAGAGTAACTGATTAGTATGCTGTTAGTAAGGTGAACCATTGTTACAACTAATGTTTATGGTACTGCATGTACTTACAGCTGCAGCAAGGTAGACTGGCATGAGAGGGTGTGTTGCTAAGAAGAAGTCGTATAACCTGACTATAGTGTCGAAATCTCTTAACACATGTCCATACCATGTAATTAACCAACTAAGTGCGAACATCTGTCCAACATCTGATCTGCAACAGGATTGAGATATTTATAGCTATGTGACGGTACCAGTATGCCATTAGTAAAAATAGGTTTACTGTAATTTAAGTAACAATCAAGGATACAATTGAATAGCTCTCTTAACTTTGGACATAATCTTTTAATCCCATTTTGCACTATTTGTCATCCTTTTGGGAATAAAATTATTTGTTAGGTAATGGTACATCCATAGTAAAGTCAAACTAAGAAAACTGTAAACACCTAAAATATGTCTGGAATGTTAAGCATGTTCTGACCAATCACGTGCAAAAATGAATTCATTTCTAATTAATTCTCGCATGTGATTGGTCAGAACATGATGCTTAACATTCCAGACATTTTTTAGAAGTTCAGTTTTCTTTAATTGTAGAAAAAAATAGCACAAAGTCTAACCTGATTAAGAACTCTTCAAGCTCAGGGTCGGCTTCATTAATAATTGGATGCATAAATGATAACATTTTAGTAGTGTTCTCCATGGTTACAGCCATAAAGTCTCTGCAGTATAATACACCTTTGTCATGCAGAGTCTATTTACAGTCTGTTTCACATAACTTTTAAAATGCAAGTTCTGAAGCTTATTCAGAAATTTCAAAGTTCAAGTCATACTTTGGAGGTTCACAATGAACTTCGTTGGCAAACATCAAAGTTACTTCCTGTGCAAATTTGTTAATTCATTAGCTGCTGAGACTGAGCTGCTCAACCAAAGAAGGGCATTACTTTGCCTAAGGATGGCTTCAAGGTAAAAAACAAGTCCAATTTTAAAAAGAACTGAATATCTTATGAACTATGAACTTATGCAGGAAGTAGGTTTGAAGTTCAACAGTGGAGTTTGTTATGAACTTCCAAAGTACAACTTGAACTTCGGAACTTGCATGCCAAAAGCTATGTGAAACGTACTGTAATAGGCAATTATATGTCTGGATAAGAATTTCCTTTTGAATATATTTTTTAATTTGTAATGATCTATATTCACAATTAATGATATAAAGTTTTGAAGTCTGCTTGAATGATTGACAATGGCATTATCAGACCATTAGAGTGTTGTTTAAATTCATTCAGCTTATTGACAGCATGCTGGTATCTACTGTACATAAATCTTACCTAAGATAATGTAAGGATATATTTTCCAGAAGTGCAGTAGCTAAATCCTCACCAACCACCAATAGTAATGTGACTGCAATGTCATGGTAACCCTAAAGACATTTAAACATCACACAGTGAGCAACATCGGCCTTTTCTGAGATAGACAAACATGGTGCATTGTGGTCTAGCTTCAGTGCAAACATACCATATAACACATGATGAATAATAGATATTTATGCCGAAGCTAGATCACAATGCACCATGTTTGCTATCTCAGAAAAGGCCTATTATACATATATGACTGATTAGTGATAGATACAAACTCTCACTAATTTCATATAAACTAGTAAGTTTATACACCAGTAGGAACTTTTTACTGGAGAGTGTTCTGCTTTGGCACAATAATTTATGCAGGTATTATAGTGAAAGAGAAGTCAAAACTGTTGGGATGTGTGCCTTCCCATGAAATACATGTATGGAGGATAAAACACATGGCCAACATGTTAAGTGACATGTTGGTTAAGCCAAGACTATATCTTATTTTCAAGTCAACCAACATGGTGACTGTAACGTCACATGCACTCCAAGAAATGGTACTTTGTACCTTAGACATGTGTTGTGATATTATATGTCTAAAATAATTGTTAGAATACCTGATAATAGTGTAAATTTGTATGTTTGCATAAGACTCTCATTATAACATTTGTTAGTTGTGCTTGAAGTACTTTACGTCTTGATGCTCGCATTTCTAAAATACAAACAAAAGGATGAATAATTATCTTACACCAGATTGTGGAGCAAACCTGCCGTTATATTATAAACTTCAGAAAAGGTTTTACATATATACAGGTCAGGTCCTGCTTTGTGTATCAAAATCTAGTATATTCTAGGTTAGGGTTCTTTGCACTGTAGGGTAATGTTCACCTTCAATATAATACAGTAAACATTTCCCAAATTTGCTTGAATGACCACAATTTTAAGTCAATAGTAAAAATGATAAAATACAGTAAATGTAAAATACTTGGCAAAGTGGATGTTTTCAGCTTTTGTTTCATCTGCGTTCTGTAGTCTGTGCTGTTATGAACAGTCTGTGCTGGATGAACTGATTTTTATACCAACGTAAGGTTTTTGCCTTTCCATTTTCCAACTCTCCCATTTTTCATTGAAAGCATATTCTCACTACAGTATAATATGATAATTTTACCATGTGGGAATCGGCGATGTGATCTGTCAACATCAAGATTAACTTGATTCCAGTACTTGTTTGCTTTAAACTTATTTATTTCATTATTATCTGGAAAAAAAAGCCATTGAACTATAACTACCATTATTACATGGCAAAGTGATTTCACACGGTCTCATTGGCCAATCTGCAGTCCATAACTTATGGTACAGCTGTCATGTTTGGTTAATAAGAGTTATGTATACAGTATTATTTACTTTCCATCCCACTATTCAGTGAGTAAGAGGGTGTTTGACATCATCAACTCCCCTCCATGGGGGAGGTATGGATGTTTTCAGACCTACACCTACAGAAATGGTGCTAGGGCCTTGACATACCTTTGTTGTTTTTAGTCGAATAGGATATATCAAATACATTCACGTTCAATAGCTTCGGCCACACCCTCCTCCTCAGATCGTTAGTAATAAGACCATCTTGAGAGATGGCCAGATTTCGAAGTGTCTGGACATCCACGGGATCTTCCTCTAGGGCTTCGTTGATTTTTCTTATTTTACCGCGCAGCCTTGCTTCTGACACTGTTATGAAATTCATAATAAGGCAACAATCAAGATCTTATAGTAGGTCGATTGTAAGATGATAAAATTATTTTTTGTTTAAGGGCTGACGACTGTTTGAAGACTAACGTTGTTCACCGTTTGGATGAGAATGTACCGTGATACATTTATATTGTTTAACCATAGATAAATACTTACTGTAGTACATCATTTGAGCCATGATTCCTTCTTCTTTCTGTAAATGTCGCTTGCTTTTTCCAGCAGCATTTCTTCTCTTGTAGAGATTTTGTTGAGAGTGATAACTACCATTTCCGTACAGAGCCATTTTGTGTTTTCAGCGAATTAATGTCAAAATCCTTCAATTATAAAGCTATTTTACAACCGATTTTCGATCAGATTTTTGGATAGGACTAGGCTAAGACTATAGTCCTTTATCTATATCATCTTATTTTCACAATTATCCTCTGGGATTTTTTTTTATAGCGGCTTAAATTTTGTAAACTTTTTCATCGCAATAAAGACATTTTTGAAATACGATGGGTGCTATCCGCTGTACGCTAAGCTGTGGGCGCAACACATTTGCATAAATATTTTGAACTGTTTCGCTTTATTATGATACTTTGGAAACTGAAAAAGCATTCTAGTCTAATGCATATTAAGGTTTACAAATGCAAAAACAGATTTTTACTAAATTTTACGCGCAAGGGGGGAATCAGGGCCTCGCTTTGGTGTTAAGGCCATCGATTACACAGGCAACCCAAACCATAAAAAGAGAACCGGAAATGAAACATGCTATAGTAACCGGAAAGAAATCTTTGGACAAAGACTGGCCATAAATTAGCAGAAAGTGGGTGAGAGAGATGTCCAAGGGTTACTTGAATTTTTATCACATGAGCAGGGAAGGGGTCATCTATCTTTTGAACGAAATCTCTCTAGTAATCTATGATTCATGCCCCAAAATATATTTTTCATTATTGATATTTTTATGTGAAAATTCAGTTGGTCAAAATATTGAAGAAGACTAGCAGAATCTTATAAAATATTGTGTCGTAGGATTAAGAATAATATTATTTCAACTAGATTAGTATTAAGAGTTTAGTGTAATCAATCATAACAGAAGATAATTGTTTAGTAATCAGTGTAGTTATTATTGTAAAGGATCTGTGTAATCAGGCACTATTTGATCTTACTGTCACCTTATGAAGTTTCGGTAAAAAATCCCGATAACGTGCTCACAACTGGGACACGAATGAACCACGTTTCTACAATCGTTCACACAAAACGGAAGCAGGCAACAGCCAGCGATACAGCCAAACAGAGCTAATGCTCCAGCAACCATAAAAGTAAAACTTCCAGTCCTGTAAGTAATGGACGTAACGATGGTTTCCTTACAGTTGGGGCACTGAGTCGAGACGGGGAACTTTCCATAGCGTGTCTGAGTTGTCTCTGAGTTTGAAGTGTGGTTGTTTGTTTGTTGTGAAGATGAATGATAGAGGTCTGGCCGAGGAGGTTCATATCCTGTAGGGAAGACTTGCTCTTGTTTAGGAAGATAGCTAACGCTTGACATGAAGTTCCCTGGTCTTGGGTGAGCTGGTTCTAATGATGACGCTGGTGATTGAAGCGAGTATGAATGAAACGAACCCTTATGAAAAGCCATTGCACACTACCGGTTAGCTCTTTCCTTAAACTAGATCCCTCTAGGATGAATTCCATACAAAAATTATGCCACGATTTACTCTCAAAAAAACTGGTTGAATCGTCCTTCTCTTCCGCCTATTGTCATACTAGCTGTCTGTTAATCGAGCCGTTTGAAATTGACCTATCACTGCTTGGCAACTTGATTGATTTTAGATACATTATACCATAAGTGTTCTAGATATTGTAGAAAATTCAAAATTAAGCTTTTGCCAAATTTTACCCAGACAAGACCAACCAGGTGGTGTTCATTGTAAATTGAATATTGAATTTTCTCATTAGATCGCTTGATAGAATTTCGTCCTTGACACTATTCCATCGAGGAAGCTTGTGTGACGTGCTGTGTGATTGCGTGACAGTTTTTTATACGTATTTATTTGGTCCGCGTGACATTGCGAGTGAATATCGTGAATTTTATTGCACCTATTGGTTTCAATGTCCCGAGGGCAAAAGAAATCTGGTTCGTATGTATAGGTCGCTCAGGAATACCAGTGATCTTGACGTGCCCCATATTGGTACTTGGTTGCATTTTTCGTGTTGGGTGATGTCAGACATTTCAATTGCGTGACTCGTATTGATTAACCATCACACCAAATATAGTTAGGTATTTTTGACAGGCCTTTTAAATTACCCAACTTCTAAAGTTATAAATACTTCTCCAGATGTAATGAACTTTCATCGGATTATGAAGTGCGGGCTGCCTTCCAAGGTGTTTATTTCTGTTTTCGCGTTTCTTAAGCCGGTTATCCAGACCAGAATGCTTACTTGACCAGTTTTTAAATTTGAAAGACCTTGAATAGCATCTCTTGTCATGATCGGTGCTGAACTCATTGCCCTGAAAGATACTTAGACTATGTTATAAGGCGATGCGGATCTTGATTTATCGGGATCGCATTATCCATTAATCTGGGATATAAGTGGTGGATTATATGTATCCTCTGAAGGTCAGCTTAGATGTGAACCAGTAAAACTGTTTTGGTATATGGCACCAAGAAGGAAAAAGTGAAGCCTTATGAAT
Source organism: Stichodactyla helianthus (assembly GCA_015163945.2). NCBI lineage: Eukaryota > Metazoa > Cnidaria > Anthozoa > Actiniaria > Stichodactylidae > Stichodactyla > Stichodactyla helianthus. Next base: position 19,596 of record WUAP02135240.1, read on the forward strand.
AATGCAGGGAGGAGCAAGGTCTTTCCTTGGCTGTGATGGTGCGGGTGAAGCCTTATGAATAATGCAGGAGGAGCAAGGTCTTTCCTTGGCTGTGATGGTGCGGTGTTCGACCATTTGATTAGGTGACGCGCAGTATTCTCGTACGCTACAATTGGTTCATCAATGTAGGAATTGTAGGAATGTTGTAGGAATGTTGTCGCTGGTTCAGTACTCGGACCCTCTCACTATCACATACGAAGTGTTGTTTGTTGTTTCTCTTCTGTGCTTCGAGGATTTTTCCTCTTAGATCTTCAGTTTTTCTTCCCTCCGAAAAAATCCTCTTCTTGGCTAGGGAAACTTGGCAGTCGCGCCTCTTTCGTAATCAACGTTAACTAAATTCCATTTTAATTTCCGCATTCCATTTTTTCCCTTATGGTAAGAATCAAAGTATTGACTATGAATAATGTAAGGATGTAAGTGTTAATCTAATAGCGATGCAAGTATTCATGGTAGTCTTGATGCATTTTTTCTTACGACCCATAAAGCATTTTGTTTTGGCTCATTTACATCAAATTTGAGGGGCACTTTGCATGAACACAATAGTTTTCATGTGTAGTGAAGGATAACAAGCTATTGTATTTATGCAAAGTGCCCCTCAAAAGTCAAGAATAAGAAACCAGTAAATTGCGATAGTAGAATTTTTATGAAAGTGAAAGGTTGGATTGAATTGAAGTTATCCGTTGAACCAATCAGAGCGCGCGATGATTACTCCTTATCCAATCAGAATGCTGAAACACGCTGCCGTCAAGGTCATGGTACGGCAGGGTACGGCATGTCTATAATCGCAAGTTTCTCTCGTTTTTAAAACCCGCACTGGTTGCGACCGTAAAAATTCTTGTTCTGTTTAAAAACACTAGATTTTTTTTGGGTGAATACTGGAATATGGTGGGTGCTGATAGGCCGTTAGCAGGTCCTGTTGTTTTTGTTTGTTTGTTTGATTTTTTGTTAGTATTTTCCCTCAACACGGAAGGTTCAGGGCCTACTCCGATTTCTAAAACTATTCTAGTAATTTGTCCTTCTTTACTGTGTGGAACCTTTTTGATCTCAAGCAAAGGGTTTTGGATAAAGACTTCTCAGTCGGTTAAAACACAGATATTATTTTTATAGCTATTTGAAAAAACGTTGACGAGGCGAACGGCGAATGGCGATCGGTGATTGGCGATCACACGACCGAAAGGAACTGTGGAGCAGTAAGAATTTCTTCATATTCATTTCTTGAACCCTAAATAATGCCTGCTGAAGATCTTCGCTGAAAAGTGCAGGTATTTTTTGTGAATTTAAGGCCGGGATTACACGGTACCGGACGAATTTTTGACCGTTCAAAAAGCTGACCGGTATATACCGTTTACACCAGTTTACATGGAGCCGTCTCTTTAATTGCACAAAAGATCATCGTACGAATTTTTATCCGGATAGCGTGGTCCCGTGTAAACGGAAGGCCTGAAAGTACAACTTTTTGAACGGTCAAAAATTCGTCCGGTACCGTGTAATCCCGGCCTAAGACATAAATATGAAGAAATTATCATTGCTCCAGTTCCTTTTGGTCGTCCATGCTGACCGCTATTCGCCGTTCGCCCCGTCAACCTTTTTTTAAAATAGCTATGTATGATAAAAGAAAAGGCGCTAGTTTTTCAGCCTGCCTTGGAACAGTGGTTTAGATCTTTGCTTAAGTATGCGCGTGCATTGCAGCCAGCGCCTTTTCATAGCTTGTGAAGTAGAATCAATTATCCAATCCATGTGTGTTATCTCTAGGAATACTTTAGATTGACAACCAAGATAGCTGCTAATAACGTCAAAAACCCTTTACATGAACACTAATGTATCCCATTAATGCGAATATTAATAATGACTTTAAAACAGAAACGCTTTCGGAAGCAGCATCTGTTGTTCATTTATGACCACAAAAAAGTGTAATCACCTTCAATTAATTCCTACGATTCTTTGACATATTCTTGTTAGTATTTTACTATGGCAGTTAATATTCGTGGGATTTCTCAACTAAGAGCGGGATTTTGTTTGTTTTTGTAGACAGTTGACCGAATTTTTTGTTCTTCCATAATTTTTATCCCAATTATTCCTCCCTTTTGATTGCATTAAGTAGATTAGATAGCACTTCAAGCTATTATACATTGTCTATCTGGTATATTACTTTCCCTTCCGTTAAAGTATATATATATGTGTGTGTGTGTTTGTTTTTACACACACACGTGTAGATGTATGTATCATGACATATTTAAAGCGCACTTAGTGATGGCTCAATCTTAAAGTATATATTGTTTTGAATCTTGTAAATGTCATACTCAGGGCGGCTGGTAATGACGGGCAAACGCGCACTAGAGTTCATTTATGCTTCGTTTCACAGATATTTTATGCTGACAATCAGTTCATGAGAATACCACACGATCCTGGTAATGACCGTCTTATTAAAAGTAAAAAATCTACTGGCACATGGAGATTGAACTATGTTCGTTTAAATTAAGGTCCTGAATCAGTTAGCAAGGTTTATAATTCCAGACTTTTACAGCTTAGAATTAGTAAATACTTACCTTATGTATCACTCAAATGTTCGTTGAATGTTACTTCGTAACCTAATTTTTCTTGAAATAGTTTTGGACAAAAAAAGTCTTACTGCAACATTCCATTGTCGTTCGATCATCCCCATACTATTTTTTTAGCCTATCTAGAGAGTTCTCTCTGAGGAGCCATTCTGTAAGGACACTAGAGAGTTCCCCAACTCTCCTGCATTCTGGGGAACAATTTTGTCAAGCCCAACCAGGCACGTGTCCTTTCCACATGCCAGATATTTAAATTGAGTTTAATTTTGTCAAAAATTTTTCCCCCCAAGAATCATCTTACAAAAGTTTTTCATATCTTGCTAAGCTTTCATTATTTCTTGTCAGAGAGAAAGTACTGCTTTAATAAGGTCGTTAGTGGAAATTTCGCTGACAGTTATGTGATAATGAAAGACTTACTCGATAACACGCGAGTAAAGTCAGTCATCCTAGTTTGTTTGACTGTGTCGCACTTAGTTCGATTACCGGTCTCCGGATGATATATTATTGTTAGTAGAGCTGTTAGAGTGATCGCCAGTGTAAAACTAGAGGCTGAATTACACAATAATGTTTTTAGACTTATGAAGGGATTTCATTGATGACAAGTCTACCTGTCTGATCATTTCTTCTGTAATCTTATTCTACGCGTTGTGGGATTTAATAAATAGATATAGTTATACGGACGGACGGACGGACGGATATAATACAATACAATACAATACAATATTTATTGGCATTCATGTGCTTTGCTTTCTTTTTACAAGGTATAATTATACAAAATTTCTTAATTTCCTAGATATATATATATATGTGATAGCCAATTATAGTGCCTAGAATCTAAGTGAACCGTTAGGCTTTCAAGTTAGATTCTAGCTTTTCAAGTTAGATTCTAGACACATTAACTATCTTATTATAGTGATCTATTGGATGGATGGATGGATGGATGGATGGATGGATGCATGTATGCATACATGGTTAGGGTAATAGATGGATGGAATGGATAGATGTTATTCTGAAAAACTAGACATCGAAAAAATTTTAGAAAAAAAAGTGATATGTAGATCACTATAATAAGATAGTTAATGTGTCTGGCCATCCCAAGTTAAATGTAGTTCACCAAGGCTAAGGAGGAAGACTTCAATAACGCCTACATAGCTTTATTTTAAATATAAATTAGCATTAATACATAGTAATTAATTGCTTAATAATTTTCGAGATCCTGTTACATTTGATTTGTTTATAATTTTATTATGATCTTTATCTTATCTATATAACATATCATGTAGCAGAAGCTCACAACTATTATTATTATTATTATTATTATTATTATTATTATTATTAAAATTATTATTATTAGTATTATTATTAGTATTAGTATTATCATCATTATTGTTATTATAAGAAGTGAAGAAGAAGTGAGAAGTGAGTTTTACAATTGTAAGAAAAACGTATAATAAAGTTTCCATTATTATTATTATTATTATTATTGCTATTATTAAAAGGATAGGTGGATGGATGGATGGATGGAAAGATAATCTAAGTAATAGAACAATAATTTAATTAAGATATTTAGTGCGTATTTAGACAACTCAATGCGCTTACAACAGAGTATTCACGTGAAAATATAAGGTCGTTAATAATATATAATTTAGACACTGAGCGTAGTTAGGATTAAATAAATGGATGGAAAAATAGATGGAGGGATAAAACACCTTTTATTCACGATCTTATCTGTCAATTTCGGTGCGGGCCTTTTTAGCACCCCACCCTTCCTTCTTAAAACTTGACTAATTGAAATTTTTGAGCGATTCTTGTACAAGTGGGAAACGTACGGTATCGACTCAGTTCACATACACGGTATGTTATGCAGTAACACTTAAATGGCTTCCCATAAGAATGATTATCTTATGAGTGGCAAACGTACGGCACTGACGTACAGCACGCACACGGTACGGTATGCAGTAACACTAAAATGGTTTCCCATTGTTTTCGTGGAAATCCAGCCAGTCACATAGTAGTTACGGTTACGATAAAGTACGGTGCAGCTACAGTGCGTAGACGAACAAGCCGTATCGTTTCCCACTCATACGAAATCCGCTTTACAAACGTTCTCAGTATTTTTGCGTCGCTCTCGGGCCACTTTTCGGCTTACACTTCACTGACTCGAGCCATATGGCCAAACTACATGACTGATGTTGCGTTCATTCGCGCTTAACTCGACTTATATCAAAAACCTTGTTTTTGTGGCCTTCGGCTTATTTCAAGTCATCTATTATAAGAAAGCTGATTCCAAGAAGCGAAACAGACAGTTTGAAGAGCTGTAAAAATCGCGCATTGTTTTCGATTATCTTATCAGATTTTTAACCACATTTTTCTATATCTCAGTTTCCTTGAAAGTCATCAACAATTTTTGTGCAAATTTTTTCTTATTTCATTTCATATTGAAAAAAAAAATTTTTTTTTGCTTTTTAAAACAAGTTTTACTGCCAAATGTGTTTGTCTAATTTGTGTGGTATTTTTGTTCAAGTTGAGCAAATTAACAACTTGAATTAGTTTTTTCTAGGTAGATGTTTTAACACGTCCCCGCTTTTAGCCATTTTACTTATCTTTACTGTTATTCTGGTGTTTAGTCTCAGAAGATCGATTATCGTAAAGGAATTTCTCCGCTTACACATATAATGGATTCGGTTACCTCCCTTTTTAGACACCGTCTCGCTGCGTTAATTACCATTCATTTGGAATACTTTCGGATTCATAAATCTATTTTTTCTAGCTATTATTTCTCTTGTTTGTTGTATTTTAAGTTTTCAAACCAGGATGAAGTGGAAAATATTCCATAATAACGCAATTTTCACACTTTCGTTTAGACTTAATTCTTTCAATGCTCGCGCAGACGCTCATTTCCATTCATTTTCAATACTTTTGGATTCTTAAATTTATTTTTATAGCTATATAATTTATTTTTTTGTTGAATTTAAAATTTCAAACCAGGATGAGAAAAAAATCCGTACGTACGCGAATTTTCTCGGCGTTTTTGTTTCGTCTTTAGGCTTTCAATACTCGTACTGATTTTCAAGTCATCAAAATATTCATCGCGAGGAAATTCCTTTATTTGCATTAAGTAATCGATGAGATTTTGATCTGAAAATTGGCTTGGAAAATGTACAAATCCATCCAAAGTGCCTGATCTCACTTTCTTAAAAACTTAGGCTTTCAGTCCAGAACTTTCTTTGACGTCTTAATACATTTATTCAAATAAAAAAGTTCTAAATTGGCTTTGGGTAAGAATTTCAGCCGAAAAGACACCAATTGTGATTGTAGTTGAAGCTAGCTAGATAGCATTTAGATTTGGAATTCCTTCCATAATCGTATCTAAAACACGCTCGAACACTTTATGGGCTTTCTCTAATTATGCTAGTCCAGTGATACCCAATCATTTTCAGGTTCCATCGTCAATCATTCTTGCTGACTACATCGTAGCTTTATAGTATATGACATAGAGTTAATAGCCTTTCTTACTTCTTGGTTCTTATTATTTTTAATGTGCCTTAGTTAGCATTTAGACAGTTTCTGTACAGAGCTCTCCCTACTTACATCGCCTGACAATCGTATGTCTTAATTAAAACATGTATTTTTGCATTTGAAGAAATTCCGAGTTATTGACATAACCTTATCCTCTTGGCAAAGCGATTTGTTCAGATAGATTTCGATTTTCTAGGATTTTTTTGATTGTCTTTTCCTGACACAAACCAGAGGCTTAAGAGAAATCCCTCTTGATATGTATGGGGAATGCCCAAGTATTAGTGCTCAATATAGCAGCACTCTCTCCACCTCCTATGACTGCAAATATCCATAAATCTTTAAGTAGATTACTTGGGCCACTACAAAATATTCGCCACTTTACAAACTCCTGTCAGTTTGCCCGCGTGATTACAAGGTCTGTTCCGGACGCCTTCATCAAATGTTTGGCGGTTTGAATGCAACGTAAATTGGTTCACATTCAAGCTCTATCGAGAAGAACTACTCCGGTATAAAAGGTATAGACCGTCAACAATTTAACACCTTTGAAATGATCCTTGTTGTAAAAAGAAAATTTATTTTATCGCTAAAGCACTTTTATGATGATAGTTTAAGTTTGCAATAAAATTGCCTAGCATAAAACTATCGCGCTTTAGAATTAAATAACCGTAGAAGAATACGTTTAAATAATTCGAGAAATAACTAGACTCCAAGACTCGTTGATTCACCTCTTTTCCCGCTCGTTTTTGTTTTAAGATTTTATTTAAAGTCGCAGCTTTTGATATTGTTCTTGTTTTGAACATAAATCGTGTTGTTTATAAGAAGAAACTCAAGTAGGAAAAAGAGATATTGTAACGTTCTTCGGGAAATCTTGAGAAAAGTAGGCTGTCTCGCTCTAGAAACGTCGTCCTTTCCCTTCGTGGTCGCAAAGGAGTGTTATATTAAGGTATTAGTTTTTCATATCAACATTGAACGAAGTATCTATATATAAAAAAACACCGGGGTTAAGACAGACAATTAATTGAAATCCACTGGGCCAGATTAGAAAAGCACACCAAATCATCTTAGAGTAAAAATAAGGATGAATTTGAAAGTTCTTCGTTGCCATGAGGTCGGATAAGCCGGATTTCACCTGCCATTCTCGTAACTTCAGAGTCAATTAATGCCATCGCTGTATTATCTCGCAACTTGATTCGCGACGCGATCAGAAAAATAAAAAACCTTTCAAAACAGTGGCAGAGTTCTTTGTTTGTTGCAAGACGAAGATAGTATCTCTTGATTCTGCTTTTATAATTCGTAAATCGATTCCTGTTGTACGTCAGGTTCAATCGATGATCGTAATTACATAAAGAGTGAACTAAGTACTTTAAACACTAAATTGTATCGACCAAGCGCGACGTGGCAGCATTGAAAACTCCTGTTTTAGCGCACGCAACGATACCAAAAAAGGGAAGGGAAAAAAATCGAGTTATAAATGGAATTTGAAAGACTGACGCACTCGTAGAAGAAGTCACATAGGATATTGCATTTAAGAATATTGGTCAGTGCTTTTGAAAAAAAATTGTTTCAATGATTTAAAGCTAATAATGAGTATTTTTTCCAATAACTTTGATCGATAGTGCATTGTTTTTACCAAGTAAAACTCTTTGAATCATTAGAAACTCGTTTTTGGGTCACTTCTTTTCATTCTTATCTTTAGAATGTGATTACCAAATTTATCTCTCAAGTAAGTCATATTTTTCTTTTAATATTTTGACGGGGTTTTTTTTCCCAACCTGAAAGACTGATGGAAATAAGATCCGCTATTGTTAATTCTTATCTTGGGTAGATTTTGATCTGGCCTTTTGTTTAGTTTCTTCCCTTTTTTTTTTTTTTTTTTTTTTTTTCTTCTTTTTTCCTTTTTTTTATTACTTCGCCCGAGCGTTGTATTTATTTGGCGCAACCTCCAGTATTAGGCATTTCTACTTTCCACGAAAAGCATCAATATCACTCCTTGACAAGATTCATCTTTCGGTGGATTGTTAGTGAATTGAGACATTTCCAGTAAGTACCACCTCGCAGATCTAAAATTCTAGGTGTTTTTCCTTTTGAAAATACTTTTTACAATTTTCTTTTTTAGAGCTTGAATTTTAATGTATAATGTTTAAACAATGTCGGACTATGGACCTGAACGAATTAGCCGGCAGCTCTAAACGTTGGCTCTTCAACATGAAACAAGCAAACGCGCAGCACGTTTTGACCTTGAGATGTAAGCTCTCGGCTGACTTTATCATGCTAAAATCCATCGCTTGGCGTGAAACCGTCGACTTAGGAACCGGAAAACACACGTTTAGTTTACCTAGCAAAAATCACAATGTAAAGCATGTCTCTTTCATCAATAGCCAGCCGCCTGCGGCTTGTTTTTTGGTAAAAATACGAATGATTTATCCTCAAAGAGATACGACCAAAACAGCTGAAAAGGAATCTAAATGTTATCGGTATTTAGCCAGCTGCATCGACTGGGAAATTGTTAGTGTTAAGTCCTTGGTACACATTCCAAGCAGCCCAAAATTACATTGTCTACCATTTCAGTCTTGTCTGACACTTTTATACATATATTTTTTTTCTTCTTAATCTCAACACCTAAGCTTTGGAATTAGAAATTAGATAATTTTTGACGTTTTGTCCTTCATTTTTATAAACATAATAGATAGGATTCTTCTTGTTTTTCTGTTCCATCCCCTAAATATGTTTTTTAAATAATATGTAAGATAGGCACTTTATATTATAGTGTTTTGATATTTTCATGCGGTAATATATCCAAACATTCTATAATAGATTTTTTATTTAGTTTTTCTCTTATACTTCACTTAATCTCGGCATTCTTTTTCAAAAATTAGTTCTACGTAAGTGTATTTTTATGATGTTTGTACATACCTTTTAATATATAT
>WUAP02135241.1:0-13126 GCA_015163945.2 Stichodactyla helianthus
CAAGTTATAGAGTTAGAGTTAGAGAGTTAGAAAAATCCCAATCCCAGTAATGGCTAAATCCCAGTCCCAGTGAATCATATCCCATTTTCCCAGCCCAAAAAAGGCCAATCCCAGCTCCCATTTTACCCCTTCAGGACCCTCTATATGGGAAAATTAAGCTCATTGTAAGCTCTTATAATTTCGATTTATCTTAAGTTTTTTTTTTTCCACATCAGTTATTTCTACGTCTTCTTTTTTAATTATAATTGTTTCCAAATATATTACCAATTCTGTTTGGTTTATTACTGAGATATTTTCTTTCCTTGCAATTTGGTTTACGTTGCAAGTCTTTCTACGATGTGCTATGAATGAACATTTGTTACTGTGTTCTTATTCCCAAATAAATTAGAAAACTCCTGAAAGTGAATTATGTAGAGCATAAAATTAAATTTTACTTATAACTTTTGCTTAAGTCGGTTCTTTTTCTCCCTTTAATTAATGTTTTTATTTCATTTTTCCATAATCTTCATGTAAAAAAACTACTATATATATTTATCATTTGCATATGATGTCACAGCCACCATGTTGGATGTCATACAGCCAACATGGTAGCTGTGCCTTTTTATGGTTGGTGAGCAGGTATGATTTTTATTCACAAGTTGTGAAAAATCATAAACAAATGAGCAAGTCAGTTGAGCAAGTGACTCGTATATAGTGAAATTGACACCACATAGAGTGATGTTTTGAGCATTTGGATATGGAAGTTTGTACCTTGATTGAACAACAGAATTAGAATCACCAGAATTAATAAGTCCTCACTACAATGCCAAATCCAAGGAACTCTATTTCAAACAGGTTTGTACACAGTGCTAAAGTCATGCTGCCTAAAAATAATTGAGTACATAAAAATAGCATTTGAGATATTTTTAGTAATAATGTTAGTTGTTGAGAACTGTAGGCTGTCCAGTCCTGCTTCACAATAGAATTCTTTTTTTTTATGTGATCAGAATTTACCTTCATCTATTCTTGTGCTAACACTAATGCTTCTCTTGTGCTTAGTAATAACCTCCCATGTACATCAATAACTCAATGACTACCCCGGGTGTTGACCATTTCTAAATTAAACACAATATGTTTGTTGCAGTGTTTTGAGGTTATCAGTAGACTTGGTGCAGGTTCTTTTGGTGAGGTAAAACTGGATAGCTCTTTATATCAGCTGGTTACAAAAAACATCATGCAACAGGAAGTTTTTGCAGGAGATTATGTCAAGAACATTACTTCCACACACACTGTATTTCTAGTTTCAAAGATTTGATTTATTATATATGTAGCCAAACTTTCTTTTAATTTTGAGTCTAGAATAATAGTATTTAATTTTCAATTAATATGGTAAGGTTTATAAAGTAAGAAGCAAAGAAGATGGCTGTTTATATGCAGTCAAGAAGTCACGGGATAGGTTTCGTGGAGATGCCGACAGGTGAGTTGATAATTTTTACATTATTAATATTATTAGTCTGTCTACATTGCTTTGTTTTGTTTCATTAATTGGAAACTGGCTGTAAACCATACTTTCAGGAGGTATAAATTAGAGGAAGTGAATAAGCATGAACTGTTACGACGTCATCCTAACTGTGTGCGATTTGTAAAAGCATGGGAAGAAAGGTACCTTGTGTTGTTTTCTTCTATATTTATAAAGACTCCCATATATACATATACTCACACAATATAATCCAAAAAGACTTTTATAACTTATTAATGCGGTGCTTAATTTAATAAAAATTTTGTCATTCCAAAGCTCACTCTTTTTTTTCAGCTAAATTACATCCTACTGTTTTTCTGTTAAATCTTTTTCTGCAGACAACATTTATATATTCTTACAGAGCTTTGTGAGATGAGGTAAGTATAGTAATAATCTCTTACTTAATGCACTTGAATAATGTTTATTGTTAACAAACTAAATGGATGCTAGGTATGAAAAAATCCCTAATTTCTTTTACATGTATACAATAGTATAAGAATTTTATCAAAGCCAAATAAATGGTCATTGGCACAGAGAGCCTGTGAAAGTTTTTTCCTAATACATTTTTGGTTCTTTTATGGGATCATATAGCTTGAAGAATTCTCTTGAAACAGTAGAATCCTTCCCAGAGGAAGAAGTATGGAACTTGTTAGTTGATCTGACTCTGGTAAGTACTGTGAATACTGTGTTAATGATTAGAGCACATTTGGTATGACTGTGAAAAGCTTGGGGCATGAACACAGTCACGACACAGTCAAGGCACAGCAAAGCATGTCAAAATTCTAGAAAATATTACCAGTATTGTCACAGCAAGGCTCATGTAAATACATGGTATGTCATCTTTGACTTGTTTTAGGGTCTCAAGCATTTACATGATCACAACATGGTGCATATGGACATCAAACCTGCAAATGTGTTTGTTGGTAGAGATAGAATTTACAAAATAGGTGACTTTGGATTAGTGCTGGAACTGTCTAAGGTGAGTGAAAAGAACCTATAGCAATATCAGGGGTAACTGTTTACCCCAAAGCACTCAAATGATTGCCAGTTGACACATCCTGGAAATCAGAAAACTGTTATGTAATTTAGTCCTGTTCTAATTATAACACTATTCTCATTATCAATAACACTTGTTTTAGGGTGAAGAAGTGACTGATGCACAGGAAGGAGACCCTAAATACCTTGCTCCTGAACTCATGCAAGGAAGCTTTACAAAAGCAGCTGACATTTTTAGGTAAATTTTATAGTATTGATGTGAATATTTATTTATTATTCATCCCTGCATATCTGTGATTCAAAAGTGAAACCATATTGACTTAACCAATATATTGACTGGAAATAAAATGCAGCAGAGCTCCTTCCTCTCCTCTGCCCAGTCTTCTCTCCCCCTTTCCTTGCCTCCCTCCAGCCCACCACCCCTATGTGCTACTTTATAGACTAGAAAAGCTTTGTTGTTATACATTTAATTTTCAGTTGCTATTACTGTCAAGCATACACTATAAATGTATTATATTATTTATAAATTGATAAACCCAATGTATTGTGTGTATGTATATGTCTGTGATTATCATGATATGTCTGGTTTGTTTAATCTCTAGTTATTTTTATGGATACTTTGTTTATTAGCCTAGGAACCACTATTCTGGAAGCTGCATGTGATATTGAGCTACCAAAGGGAGGTGATGCATGGCATCAGTTAAGAAATGGCCAACTCCCGAAGACATTTACACAAGGTATGTAGTCGTCTATGGAATGTAAGCATAGTGTATTACCTAACACCATTTTCTTTGTTATTAATCAGGCTTTATCTCTGATAAAGCCAAGTGAATGTGTCAATTATATGTATTTTTGAATGTTTCTTGACAGAATTCTTGTTCAACTTTTCAGGTTTGTCACCAGAACTGAGCAGTTTAATTTCTTCAATGATGAACCCAGATCCCATGAAAAGACCCACTGTGGATGACATTCTTGCTCAGCAATATGTCATCAAGGTCAGTATACTGTATATAATACGTGTACACGTACATGTAATGTGTCAGCAATATGTCATCAAGGTCAGTATACTGTATATAATACGTGTACACGTACATGTAATGTGTCAGCAATATGTCATCAAGGTCAGTATACTGTATATAATACGTGTACACATACATGTAATGTGTCAGCAATATGTTATCAAGGTCAGTATACTGTATATAATACGTGTACACGTACATGTAATGTGTCAGCAATATGTCATCAAGGTCAGTATACTGTATATAATACGTGTACACGTACATGTAATGTGTCCCAGTGTGTGTATGGAGGGGGTGGGAGGGGGGCTTTTCTGTCCCAAGATTCAAGAATGTAATGTTTTGTCTTTTTTCATAAAAATCCTTCATATTTAAATTTTGAATTTGATTGTACAGTTGTATAAATTTACTTCTTTTTCTTTCAGACTTGGAGAAAAAGAAAATGGCTTTACTTTTATAGTAAAATGGTAGGTAGTTATAGTACAAATTTGTACACCAAGATGGTGTATTGTTAATTTTAATAATTCAAATGCTTGCGAATCCAGGAAATTTTGTCATCACACAAAAAGTCATGTACCGGTAGATGAATTAGTAAGTGTGCAAAGTTTCAAAATATGAAGATAAAGTTAGAAAAAATATTTAAGGTATAGAAATTTGACAAAAGCATGGAAATGAGGCATCACAGGCCTTCTGGCTGGTTTCTCATACAAGTCTTTCAAATTTTACAGTAAATAACTGTAATTCTTTATAGGTATTCATACTAGGGCACTGAAATTGTGTTTAGTTATCTTAGCATGTTCTTTTAATTGCTGTCTACATGTACGTGAGCTCAAAATAGTATCCCTTTTTCCTGGCTTGCGAATTAGTGTTACACTATTTTGGAATAAACTAAGGTGTATACATCGTAGGATGCTTTTCTCATTATTTTTGTGGTTCTGTTGTCCTTGCAACAGGAGTTTATTTTACAAATGCATGCCAACCTTTGTAATGATATGCCTCCTTTTTTAATTATTAAAGTGTACCTTTTTGCTTATTATTATTTCAGCATTCATCCATCTCTAAGTTTTATGTTTGGCTATCAATATATGTGATGTGGATAATCCTGTTACTAATATGTCCATTCAAGCCATTACAACGTAAGTAACACAGTGACTTATTATCGGGATTTGAAATAAATACTATGGTGAAAAACAAAATCCTGGAGCTGCAGCTATTGGAAAGTTAATTTTTTCACAATAGCCAGAATGGCTGTTTGAAACAAAAAATCTTGGCACCAATAAAGGTGAACCTTGAAAGTTTTAGAACTGCTTTAGAAATCTCCATAACAACACTAATCATGGTTATGCTATGGTTTGCAATTCAATCAAGTCCAGGAAATCACTAAAAAACTTCCGAAATTCCCAGTACTCAAGGGATTGAGAAATAAATAGTATGTTTTTTTTAGGTTTTTGGTCACCAGGTAGCTCCTCAACTCCAAATACAGATTTTTCATTTCATTCTGAGGGAAGCTTTTCTTTGGAAGGTCAGTATACTTTGATGTATATGTGCATTCATTTTGATCATTATTTTTATCTCTTAAAATTCCAATGCGAATTAAATCATGATCAGAAAAGTGTAGCATTCAAAATTTCCTAATCAGTACTTTTTCAATAGCTACTGTAGATTCATGTCAGTTAAGTACAGTATGCAGCATACATTCTTTTATAATTTTAAAAAGTGTAACATACAAATCTTGACCAAGTTTAATAGATATTTCATGCCTATCATGGTGTAGTAAAGTCATTGTGGCTAAATTTGAGGGTATCGTATTAGTACTGTACATGCTGTATTTACTTGGAAGACACTTACCAGGTTTATTTAAATTATCACCTTTTACTAGATTCATATAACCTGTCACAAGAGAGTATCCATACACCAGATAGAAGTGGATCATTTGAAGACCTTTTAAGCCATCCCATTGCCAGACCCCCTTGGCACAAGTAAGTGAAATAATGAATTGTGTAGACTGTTTTCATAGAGGCTTATGACACTCATAGACACAGGTAGACCATTTTGATAAGGTAAAAAAATCATGAAAAATGAGATTATTTTTTGTAGCTTGATAATATTGGACTGATATCTGTTTTAAGGAAAGGATATTGCAGCTCACCAACTCATTTACAAGTGCCCACTCCAACATCTCACACCAAAGCCTCTCCACTATCATTTGCAGTAAATGGAAGGTAAGACAGTTACATGACTATCTTCAGCATCTCTCCAAAGGCCATCAACAGCAATTGACAGAATCAAAAAAATGACAAATTTTCTCTTAATCTTATTTGAATTAAGTTGTTTGCTAATAAGAATATGTTAAGTCCTTATTTTACATTCAATGTATTTCCCCCAAGTATAGTAATTGGTAAATTTTTCAAATGCTATTAAAGAATCTTTGTTATTCTCAGATTGACACCTCTAAACACTAGTAGCCCAAGCCGAGGACAATACACACCCCCCTCTGAAGGAAGAAGAGGAAGGTTATTTGAAGACGATGGTGTTACAGCAAAACTGGGAGTAGGACCCAAAAATCTTTTAGATGTAAGCCAATCAGAACTAACTTATCTTGCTAAATAATGAATTTATAGGAGACTGTGTATTCTACAACCAGCCAACATGTCACCCACAGTTGGTTGTCCAGGTGAAGTGAGCATGCCAGAACTTGCCAAAAGGGTGGGGGTTGGGGTGGGGTATTCTGCACTATTTGTCTTTTAGTACTTCATTTTAGCTGTAACTAACACCTCATTCTATTGCTTTTCAACTTTAAAGGTTTTTGAAGATGCTGCTACATAATCCAGTGTAAGTACCTACTGTGACAGTACTGTCACCATTAGTGTTATATTGTAAATGGGCCATAATTATGGCATAGTTAGAGCCTTCTCACCTAGGAAGCACAGCATCAAACTAAATCCCCAACCAGTTTCCCCCAACCGGTTTGCCAAGGAAACAGAAAAAATGTAATACCTTCAAACTGTAATGATCCTTGTGAATTAAAGCTAAGGTTGATTTCTTAGAAATATCCAGGTAATTACAAAGGATGATGTAAGGGAATGTTGGTGATGATGAAAATGGACACTCATGCATTTGTACAGCAAAGTTAAACAGTTATTTTACTAAATGTCTTAAAAATGACTGTTGTACTGTGCTGTGTGAGCATGACAAAGATGTTGTGTCATGCTACTGTATGTAATACACACTCAGGTTCGTTTTGGGGCCAATACAGCTGCAGTTAATTGTTAAAACTATAATGTGTTGCCTTGGATTCCAGCCGAGGTTCAATTCCCTCTTCAATTTTCATAGGACAAGTGCTTCCCACCTAAAAATACAACTGACTGAAGAAGGAGACATTAGCCAGGCTTTGGATCCCAGGGTATTTCATTAGTCATGGGAAAGGAGATAAAAACTAAGACTCAAAGTAATTGGGTAAGGTTTCTGCCTTCCCTGTAGAACTAAACAAAAACCACTCTTTTGCAAGAAAAGTCACGCAAAAATTGCTAATTTAAAGGCCCTATTGCATGTTGAAAGGTTTACCTGAAACGTATTAAGTGGCATTTACACGAGCAATTTCTCCTTGACAAGTATCCTTGACAATTTTCATTGGTCGTGTAGATGATCAGCAAGTTTTCCTTGACAATTTTCTATTGACAAGGTTTTCTTGCTTGTGTAGATGATGAACAAGTTTTCCTTGACAAGTAGTTACAGATTATTTAGATTTTATTGCACAGGAAGAAGTCAATATTTCATTTTAGTTGTTGATAAATTTCCCTGTGTGCTAAATTATGTACATACATGTAGAATACAGCAACTTTAGATAGAGTATGCTTTTTAAAAGCATTTATTTGTGATAACAAAACACCTAAATTTAAAACTTTGAATAAAAAAATAATTTATAAATATTAAACATTCAATTGTCTGATATTTTTCTATGTTATCATTCACTCACATTTAGACTGTATTTATCTGTTACAACATTTTCTTATACTACATAACATAAAACATTGGTAGCATAAACTCTTGGTAGTCTGGTCTAACCAAGTCTACAAACTTTCAAGGGAGATACTCTTTTCCGGGGGGTGGGGGGGGGGTGGGGGGAGGGGATCCCGCAGAGGGTTGACAACCTGTTGGCTACTTAACCTGCACTTTGTCAGCTGTTTATTGGTTCATTGTCCATCAGAGGAAAAACTGTTTTTTACATGTACATTAAATTATTTAAGCAACAACTTTACAAATTGAAACTAGAGTGGTTTTCATTAACCCATGAAATACACTTTAGTGTATTACACTTTATGACACTTTTTTCCTTTTGTTTTTTATTGTGTCTATCTGACTATTACACTCTAATTAGTACACTTTTTTTCACGGGTTAATGAAAACCACTCTATAGATTCTATTATATAGAAAATATAATATATACATTTAATCACACTAACAGTTCAAACATAGTTAATATATGGATAGTGTTCAATAGCTTGTTTTCTTATAGCTCTTCTCCAGATAATTTAGCATGTTTAGTTTGGTAGAGTTTTAATTATAAATTGATGCTAAGTGTATATAGAAAGTGCCATAGTATTACAAGTGCTGTGTGTTCATACATCAATGGATGTGCACTTAGTGTTAACCATTTCTTAATTTCTGTCAGTAGTAAAACATTTCCAATTGATCATTTCTCTTTTGATCAACTTGCATTTTTTACATCTACTAAAGAAATGATGATGTTTTACAAAATCTATAAAACTATAAAATAAAGATAATAATTTGCCAGTGGCTGTTATTTCTATGTACCTGCTAAAGCTTTAACTTCCATCAAAGGAGGAAATTGGTTAGAATTTGCTTGGCTGCCATTCTCAAGCTCCTCCTCAGATGTTGCACCATCATCAGCCTCTCTGTATCCATCAGTGAAACCAGCACTGTTGTTTACCTCAACCTTTTGTCAACAACAAAAATATACTTGTAATTTTTTTGAATTAATGGTTGCAAAATCAAATGCACAAAAACACATGAACCCCCAGAAATGTGCTTACACAATTTTTGGCACCCCACTTTATTCAGCTACACAATAAGCTATAACCTCCTCCCCTCCCCTCTTCTCCTCTCATAAATAGCTTGTCTCTTACCTCATCCATTGTTGGAGAAAGCAGTGGTGTTTGAAGAGAGTTTTGGAATCCTTCAAATTCCAAGCTAAATGTCACAAGCCCAGAAAACACCAAAACTAATCCTGAAAATGAAATGGTTTATAACTGTTATTCAGTCCTTTGAGAAAATATTATTGGTCTCAACACAAAACAAAAAAGAACTCAGCATTAAAAAGGCTATCGCCTATCACTACAGATCAAAGAGTTATACCTTACCTATGACTTCAGTGACAACCAAGGTAGAGTCATCCAGTGCCTTAAGTCGACGGACAAAAATCCAGTCCTCAATCCATGTAAAGAGAGGGACAAGACACAGTACTCTATTGGTTGCTGTTGCTCCTGCAAATAATCCAATGTATAATTATAGAAAAACATGCTGCCCCAATTTGGAAATCAGATTTAAAAAATCTGGACCTAGCCTGGCTTTAGAATGGCAGTGATGAGGAATTTTTTTTATCCAATTACTTTAAAACCAAACTTTTTCTAAAATTATATCATCAGCCTTTAATTGAAGCAACCTAGAAAATGGTCAGTCAAAATTTAAAAAAAAATTTTTAAGTAAGTAATGGCTAGTGATCCTGATTTAATACTGATGTTAATTAAATACTTCATGAACTACGTACCTACATTCCTGTACATATAATCAACAATAAGAGCAGCAATCCAACCAGAAAAAATAGTGAGAAATATGATGGAAGAAATACCATCTGCATTGCTCCAGTTAACCTGAATTGGAAACTTAAGTTATTTTCATGCAGGTATAAAGTTCATAGACTAAGATTAAATGAAAATGATAATACTCTTAAGTTTTATTACTAACCTTGTCAGTATGTTCATAACGCCTCATCCCGAACCAAAATATTAATGCATAAATACCAGCAAATAGGTTATTCCAAACACCAGCAATGACAAAATGGATGTCACCCCTATATGACCTCCAAAACACTACCAAATGAGGAAAACACAAGATGTTAAAATGATATCGGATCGTAATCTGATCTCTAAAGCCTCAAAATTAATACCTTTTTCATGATCAATCACTAATAACAAAGTGAATTTAATTTTCAGAGAATTCTGAGTAAATGAAGTGTACAAAATATAAATTGCCTGAGAAGAGTCCCATAGAGCTTAAAAATGCTTTCTCATTGCCTCATATACCGTGTATTTGATGGAGTTTCTGGATATATTCTTTATTTGCATGCTGTTATCACAGCCATGTTGGTGGTATTTTAATGAAAGATTTTTCATTAGGTCTTTTTGTCTGTACCACCAACATGACTGCCATGCCTTCGTACTTTGATCCTCTTGGGAAAGGTTGCAAACCATCAATTAAGCAGCAACTTTATGTCCCCCAAACACATGCCCCCTCCCTGCACCATAGCTATTTCATGGGTTGAGTGCCATCACTCTAGTTGCATACCTGAACTAACAGACCACATTAAGCACCCACCAGCCAGAGCAAGTAAAGACCTGACGATGTGTAATGTTGTAAATTTATGGCATTTGTTTCCTACTATTGAAGCCATTTCACTAGTGTTGGTTCTATTCGTAGGCATTGCTGTTGTGTTTGTAATGTTTAAGTGATTTTCACATTCTACTCGTGTGTTTATGGCCATTATAACATCTGATGAACAAACCATGATCACACCAGTAAACCCTATGACCATAGCCAGGATTTTGACTGCAGAAAGACTAGATCTTTGCTGTGAATGGAATAGGAGAAATAGAGATGTATTTTTCTGTTTATTATATAAACTATAGTGTTTTCAAGGATTTCTACCACTGGATACTAAAAATTTGATTGGTTGATATTTTCATGTGAAAAATATCGTATTTTTACGTGTGCTGAGATACCACATTTCTCAGTGGTAGAAATCCTTGTAAAACACTGTAGTTTATATAATAAAAGAAAATATTTCAAACTACTGCAGGGTACAAATAGAACTGATTTTATGTCTACAGTATACTAACAATGTGGTCTATATGTTGTGGGCTTTCACACTTGCCAAATAGTTAAACGCTTATGGCTTGCCTGAACACTAGACTGCATGCAGACCGCACTGCAAAAAAAAAAACCCTCTTAGAAAATTTTTTTAAAAAGTCAAATCCCCCATCATAAACACAGCCTCCTTCCACTGGCTTCATATTGATAGGAGTATAAGTCTTTTGCCAGCAGTGATGAATAATTTCTGTCGATTCTCAAAATATTAAGCTTACATTTAAAAAATGCGTCAATAAAAACGCAGTTATCATCATCATCATCATCAGTAATGAAAAAAATCATTGAAATGAATAGTCTTTTAAAATTAGTATCTCATTCATAGGATGCTTATATATTTTTTCAAATCATCGCATTGAAGGATTATTTCCAACCGTATTATTTCGCGGAAAGGAAAACACTGAAGTCGAAACCAAACAACTTCCGGGTATTCGTCAATGCTATTTACACTTCAAATAAGCACCGTTATAAACGAGGTACATTGCTTATTTAACAAGCCACATTGTCTAACAAAATGTAAATAAAAGTAGAAGAATATTCCAAGTACAAACCCTGATAAATGGCAAACGCTCTAACATGACTGTCGTCCATGGAGCAGCAGCCATAAACACTCCTCCAGCTGTTGGACTCATGACTTTCAATCCATACATAAACAATAAATACGGTGCAGCTAACTGGAGAAAACCCATAACAGCAGACTTCCAATAATTATGGACGTTCCTTAAGTTACCCAGGAAGATATGGTTGAGATCACTGTCTTTGCGAGTCAGGAAGATCACCAGACACACATACAAGACAACAGTTCCTGGGGTTCGCAGTAAAAACACAAGGCTTGGAGAATTGTAAGAAAGATCAGCAAAATGGATGACAACTGAGAAACTGCCACGAATCAGACCCAGAGAAATAAATGCTAGAATACTGGCAGTCGTAAATTGGCTTCCTGAAGACATCTTCCTTGTTTTTTAGTTCATAAAAGAACATCAAAAATCCTGCATTATTTTGTTATTATTCGCCATGTTGGAAATCAAACATCTCTCGTCCCCAGACTGCGCACTGGTCTAGAGAATGGTCAGAAAGTACAAGGGTGGGGTGGGGTGGTCCTTTAGGGTGGGTCACAAGAAAATACGCCACTCCAAGCTCAGACTTATCCCTTTTTTGAGAAATTGCTGCTATTTGCGTTTAAGCTAAGATAAAATAAATCGCAATGTTCGTAGGAATATCAATTAAACTAGCTAGAAAAAAACACAAGAATATGCCGTTCAATAAATATATTTGAATTTTTTTTCATACATTGACCTTCAAGGTTATTGATATGTTATTGATATATCAGTGCATCTTATGTAACCAAACAATTTCATGGGAAATTCTTTTTCAGCAGGGCAAAGTTTGGTTAAATTTCTATTGTTCTGGACGATTCTGTCCGCCTCATAAACAAGCCGTGTTGTCATAATGATATAGGGTAATTATCAAAATCAATTAATCACTGAAATTAATTAACCCGGAATCAAAAACTTAGTTTAATTATTTGCGAAGAATCAAGGCGATTCGTGCGTTTGTCAATTGCGCCTTAATGACCGAGCAGCCTAATTCATCGATTTTCAATTAAACATCCGTAGTTGAAATACCTTATTTTAGCAAGACTCGTCGTGCTCTCTTGCTCACTGATACTCTGTAACAGTGCAGCACTTGGTTTTTTAATGAAATGGCATCTCACTTGCGCTTCAACAGACCCAAATTTCTAAAGAAATCTAAGCATAAAGAAAGTCGGTTCCCGGACAGAACTACAAACTGTAAAACTGGCAAATCCCCTGCTGAAAAACAGGAAGAAATACCAGCAATACTGAAAGAGAAAATTCAAAACATATCGAATGGGACAGCTGATGCAGCTTCTGCTCAAATATTTCGTGTTCAAATGACTGACAATCGTTCGAGACTTTTCCAGTGTTCAGGCAGTAAAACGGGGAAGAAAACAGCACAAGAAGATGGTGTGAGACTCGTCCGAGTTCATGTCGACAAAACAAGCTCAAAAATCAAGGTGTTCCAGTCGTAAAAGCGTAGTCAAGAGAATACGTTGGGTGAAGAAGCATTCACCACTTCGTAAAACAGTTTTTCAGTGGAACGCGAACGCCGCGCAAAGCAACTGATCGAAGTTCATAGGACTGACACGGTATTGAAACTTGTGGATGCTTAGGATGAGTGACAAACGGAGTACAGTTGGCTTGCAGACAGTTGCTTAAGTAATGAAAACTGCTATTTTTTAGGTTTTTGGGCATGTGTTCATACTTTCTATTTTGTTTATTCACTGATTACTTCATTTCATGTATATACTTATTTCAATTAAGTTTGTCACTTTAAAACCTAGAAGGCTGAGACCGACAGGAATTATGGGTAGATACATTTTATACGTTTCTACCATATTTTTATAACTATTTTAATGGATTTGAAATCTTTT
>WUAP02135252.1:0-13125 GCA_015163945.2 Stichodactyla helianthus
ATGTGGATCGAATTGGTATATAGTGGATCGAATTGACCTGGATCGAAATGACCATGGATCGAAAAGACCGGTTACCAATGTTTCTTTCTTTGATCTCAGGAACTTGCAGGCCTTGGAGGGGATGTTCAGTTTTTAAAAAATAGCATTGAAACACAAAAGAATGTTGAAGTATTAGAAGATGTGGTAAGTACCAAGAAAGTTCTTGCTTTTTGCAGTATTTTTATAGCATGTTGCATATTCCAGTGTGTTGATGAGGGTCTTGAGTGGCCATCCAGATAGTGGGTGATGGTGTGTTGTTCATCCATAACAATGATGGTAGTGATGATGATGCTGATGCTGATAGGATGATGGTGATAGTGACAGGATGATGATGATGATGATGACAATGATGATGGTGATGGTGGCGATGATGACGATGATGATGGTGAGGATGATGATGATGATAGGATGATGGTGATAGTGACAAGATGATGATGATGATGGTAAGGATGATGATTATAATGGTGCAGTTGATTGGTATGATGAGAAGGATGGGGTGTTGCTGTTGTTGATTATGATAATGATGATGATATTGATAAGATGATTATGATTACCATGACAAAGATAATGATAGTAATGATAATATAATGATGATGTCTTTCAGGTGGTTTCATGTTCAGTAAAAGGTGGAATCATGAACACACCGCCCAATACGACCACCAGAATAAATGACAGGTAAGACCTTCATCAGCTTTGAGCCAAGATTCAAAACTTAACTTGACAAATAGTACATAATATCTAGAGGTTATTAACTGAGCATAAGGTCCAGATCAGTGACAGACTCAGGGGGCAGGTGTAAGGGGTGTACACAACCCCTCAAAGGACAGAAAAGATCCCTCCTGAACTCTTATTATGTTCCCCTTTCACTTGCAAATACTATGGGTGGACCCTCCCTAGAAAGAATCCTGGATCTGTCCCTGCAGATACACCTTTACAACACAAACATGAAAACAAGGTCTAAGGGCCATGACTTCATGTCTGTAAAATGAAAGACTGCAGTTATGGTGGGTCCACAGTGAAGTCAGAGTTTTTTTAGAAGTTATCCCTTAGTCAAAGCTTCACATTTTCAGCGAGCAGTCCATGGAAACCTTGATGGCTTTATATTATTAGGCCAAGCAAAGTGCACAGAAAGCCAAGTAATATTCCTATTACAGTTCAGCTGTATACAGCTATTTCAGAAAACGTTGAATACTGAATAGTGCACTCCAAGACAAAAAGGCATTGTGGGTCTCATTAATTTGAAGTAAAAAGTAAAGATACAGTGATGCTGTTATATATGTAGCTAGTATACTGTTTCAGATGAAATGCATTAAAAATGAAATAAATTATTATTATTTATTTTACTTTAGACAATATTACATGAGACCCAAAATGCATTTCAGCCTTGGAATACACTATTTAGTATGCAGTATTCACTATTCAATGTTTTTTGAAATAGCTGTGACATTTGTGAGAGGAAAAGACATTGCTAGTCAACTTTGCCTCCATTTTAAATTCTGATAGCCCCTGGCCTCATTTTCATGTTTATGTTGTAAAGGTCGATAGAGGGATATTATTCATGGTGTGGTTTTGTATCAAGCCATAGGCAATCACTGTAATAGGACACTTGCATGATGGCGTCATTTGACCACTACTACTAGAATGCTTCATGTATTTTCTTTCATATTCAAGTTTGTATTTCCTCATGAGAATAGTAGGACAGTTGGTGCTAATCAACTCAACAAAGGAAAGTGTGCAAGGGATTCTGGTAGTAGAGGTTCATGACGCAATAAAGCAAGTGTCCTATTCTCATTGTTTGGTTATATTACTTTTCACAGGTTTTTCCTTGGAGGTCCCTTGTCAGTCAGAGGTTTTACCACGAAGGGCATAGGACCAAGTGATGGAAGTAAGAACTTGAAGTAAATTTTGAACATGGTCACCTAATATATGAATAAAAGCCCCATATCTTTGTTAATTTATTTTTTTCCAGTGGATTCTCTTGGCGCAGAGGCATACTGGTCAGCAGGACTTCACCTTTATACCCCACTACCATTCAGACCAGCCCAGGGAAGCATTGGTGATCACATTAAAACACATCTATTCTTTAATGCTGGAAATTTGGTATCAGTGGACTCGTGTAAGTGTGCTGTTATATTTGGTCACTCCCCCTCCCCCCCCTCCCCGGTCTATCCTGGATAATATAAATACATGTACCCTCTGCCTTGCAATCTCCAATTCCCTCCTCTACATTTAAAGATACCAGGTACCAGGGGAGTACAAATGTACTATAGGTGGTTCATTGCCGCTGGCAGGGCATGAAATCAACTTTTAAACCCACTAGCAAAACCTTGCTAGTAAGTTTTGTTCTCACTAGCAAAAATTTCAAAGTCAGTAGCAAAATTTAAAATCCCTCATGTTGTGGTCATGTGGTCATACTCACAAAACTTAGCTAGTTAACTTTTTTCTTACTCGCTAAATACAAAATTTCACTCGCATTTTGCAAGTTTGCGAGCGTTAATTTCGTGCCCAGGCTGGGATCTGAAAACCCTGACCCTATCTATGACAAGAATATCTTGAAGAAACATATGCTGTTCAAGACACAACTGTGTAAATTATAACCCTATCTAAGACAGACAAGAATATCTTAAAGAACACCCTGTTCAAGACACAGTACTGTAAATTATAACCCTATCTAAGACAGACAAGAATATCTTAAAGAAACATACCCTGTTCAAGACACAACACTATAAATTATAACCCTATCTAAGACTGACAAGAATATCTTAAAGGTTCAAGACACAACACTATAAATTATAACCCTATCTAAGACAGAAAAGAATATCTTAAAGAACCATACCCTGTTCAAGACACAACACTGTAAATTATAACCCTATCTAAGACTTCAGTGTAGCAGAGCTGATGGTATGCGAGCTGAGGGTATACGATTTCCATATTGTATTGAACAGGATCCTTGTCTTTGGATAGGTTACAGGCGGTTAGCAATGTCTAACCTTTCATAGGACTAATATGGGTTACCTTTTTCGTCTTTAGCATTACCATGGAAACAACAGATAAATCCTCTCCAAAATACTCGTTGGTCAGTTGGCTTTGGTCTGGTGTTGATACTGGGTATAGCACGTCTAGAGCTGAATTATTGCCTACCAAGAGGCCATCAACCTTCTGATAGGTAAGAATACCTTTCGTTTCTGTGCATGCCCCCACCCAAACGGCTATTTTTGTTCGTTTGTATGTCATTACTATACCAGCTTTTTATCAGCGAACAACTAGCTGCGCAAAGCATTCTTGGACAAAACCTCCGGCCCTCACTCTTTGCTTTCAAAATCATTTCTCGCGTGGTTTTTGGATAACACAAAGAATAAAATTTCACTTCTGTTTAATAGTTTTTAGACTTTTCTAGGCCTCAAAATACATCGGATTAAATTTTTAATTGTTTTCAGGTTGAAAATCGTGCTTGAACATAGGGCCGACCATGAAAAATCCCAACGCACTGTGATTGGTTAGAGAATTTTTTCCCGCTCAGCTGGTATGTCATTACCATACCAGCTGAGCGAAAAATTAATCGTACAACGAATTGTTAATCAAAACATGCGGCTCTCACTGTTTTGGTTTGGTTTGGGTTGTTTTTTTGTTTTTTTTTTTATCATTTCTCGCGTGGTTATAATTCACAGATGAAATATCACTCTGATTTAGAGTTTTGGACTTTTCTTCAAGATTCAATTTTCAATAGTTTTCAGGAGAAAAAAGTGCTTGAACACTGTGATTGTTTTGAAAATTTAATGCCGCTCAGGTGGACAGACGCGTGCATATTAGCTTCTCTGTGTGTTTTATTATTGTTGTTGTGTTGTTATTTTATTTTATTAAACCTACACCACACCCCTCATTCCAGTATCAGCCTAACGCCCTGTTCTATACTTGAGGTTGGTTGAGCTCAGTCTCATATTAATTTTGCCTGTATTGTAATTTGCCTTGAGGTTGGTTGAGCTCAGTCTCACTATTAATTTGCCTGTATTTTTCTTCCTTTTCAGGGTCAATCGCGGATTACAATTTGGACTTGGAGTCAATTTTTTATAACACTACGCATTCTACTTAGAGATAGGAAAGATACCTTGGGCATGGATCAGACGTCTTAATTTTTTCTTGGGGCGAACCCAACCCCCTTTTACATATTACAAATTAGTCGAACTTATTTGACGACGGGCATCTACGTTTTTCCAACTTCATTTGCCCGTCGAGCCTCGCATTCAAGCACTTCAGAACGAGTTCAGCTGGGTATGAACAAAAGTTTTTATTCACATGGGGATAAATATGGCTGGAGTGTGAGGAAGCTCGACTAATGCACCTTCCCGGTGTTACACATAATTCATTACGATTTCGCGCGTGAGAGTGAGGTCGGAAAAAAAAAAAAAATCTGATATCGCAGTTTGGGGGAAAATCGTAAAATAATAGGAAAAGTCTTTTTATTTTCAATCCCTCCGCACATTTGTGCAGATTTTGACAAAACGTAGTTTGTTTTCTGCTGAATTTCCGAAGTCTCAATCACTAACTTTGCCCCTTAACCTTGCTTGCACGCGCAAATTTGAAATACTTGTTATAATTAGCTCCGGGAGGTGCATGAAAAGTAGCGTTGGTGTCTGAACTAGGTCTAACGATCTGAAAACTGTACTCAAAACGAGTCAAGTTAGGAAAAGAATATTGCGTTGAAATATTAGAATTTCATACTTTGATGACAGGTTGTTGGGACAAATAGAAGAATATAAATAGTTCATTAAAAATTGTTTCCACAATTGACAGTTCTGCTGTTTCAACTTGTGTGATCGTTCTTCCAGTTTTATCGTCTCTCTCTCATCCCTTTCCCTTTCCTTTGCATTTCTTTAAATGAAAATAAATTCTAATTCGTTTAAAAGCATATGGAATGAATTTTTTTCACATAATGCAAAGGATCTTTTTGCCTGTCTTGTGTATTCTTTGGAACGAAATTCGAATCTTCTGAGGGAGACATACAAAGCTTCATTTAACTATTTCAAAGACAAAATGAACTTTGATTAGATTTTGACGCTTGCTTGCGCTTTGGGCGATCCAAAACTTAAAAATCGACGCTATTCAATCAAAGTCATTTCATTCTGCAGGGGCACGGGGGATTTCTAGGTGAATGATTTGTTGGTTTTAAAATGGGATCAGTGGAGCCACGCGACGCATTTTTTAACTGGTCTACCACAGGTAACCAGATTTCGCCGCAAAAAATTCCTCAAAACTTCTTTTCCGTCTCCTCGCAACGAAAACCCAAAAAATCACATAAATCATTACTTTTTTCCCCATTGTATTACACCCCTGATTTTCGCGTTTGTTCTCTGGTCCATGTACAATCTTAGTAATTGCTTTTCAAAAGAAAAGAAAGAAAGAAAAAGATGAAAAGAGCGAAAAATTCAACAGGATTAATGGGAGAAGAACCGAAGTAGTAATTTGCATACGGATAATAGCTGGCCAGATTCAAGCGGGCTCAAGGGGCAGTGAGTACAAAGTCGTGAAGTCGAAACTGCTGAGCTTATTTTTACACTTGAAGCAAAAAGAGCAAACAAAAATGAGCTTTTCTGAGGACCATTACACCGTCGGCGAGGATGATCCTGAATACTTCACCTTTGAAGTATCTTGGGAAGTGGCTAACAAAGGTAAGAAGGGAAGAATATTGACATTTATACGGAGTTTTTGTGGCAAAGCCCATCGAGGTGTTTGAAGCATTTTTTGTTTTTTGTTTACGTTTTGCCAAATCCTCCTACTGTTTGTAATTACTTTCATCATGTAGTTTATTATTTAATCTTTTAAGCCCAGAACAGCTCAAAAACTCAGTATAATGACTGTTGTGTGGGTTTATGGTGTATTTTTGGAGTTATTTGATGTTATTTTCGTGCAAACGTTTGCAGACTTTGGTCTTCAGCTGAGCATTTGAGACGTATCGATTATACAATAGCTGTGCCATTCCAGTGTATGATCTGCTAGCCAGCACCGGTCATCCCAATAAATATATAAAATTGTAAAATTAAACAAGAAACCTGTAAGTTGAAGTTTGGTTGAGATTGTATCACATGACAGCAGAAGGCACTATCTCACATGAGATAGCACGTTGGAATCTCCCACCTTCTAGTCATGTGATAGAATAACCCTAATGCATCACAACTTGAGATATAGTAAACAGTCAGCTGAGCAGCCTAAAATTTTCAAACCAATCACAACCCATTGTGATTTGTTATTGCCAGGCCTATGTTCAAGCACTTTTTTTGATATGAAAGCTATTGAGAATTGAATCCAATACACATTTTGAGTGTCAAAAAAGTCCAAAACTCTTATCAGAGTAATATTTCATCTGTGAATTATCTAAAAACTACATGAGAAATGATTTTCAAAACAAAGAGTGAAGCTGCAGGGTTGATGCTTTGCCTGATAAGTTTTCCCTCAGCTGGGGTAAAATTCAAGTTTCATACACAAAATATAGAACAGACATATTATATTATTATATAATATTGTACAATAAGAGAAGCATGGCTGGTGGGCACTGCTAATGAGCTGCCTATCACTGCTGTGGTCTCAGGTTTGATTCCTGGACCTGCTATCTCGTGAGTAGAGTTGTTTGTTGGTTCTCTCCTGTGCTTTGAGGGTTTTTCTCTGGGTTCTTTGGTTTTTCCTCCATCCACAAAACTGAACTTCTAAATTCCTATTTCATCTTTGGGCATTAAATTTAGATTGGAGCCTAGCTCTTTTGTGAATAGCCACCTTGTTTCATAAATAATGAAAGCTTAAAAGATTCTTTAAGATTTTACAATTATTTTTAGAAAAAAGTATGAAGTCTCCTCTTTCAAAGCAAGTGTTTCTTCATAGTTGTGCACTTGCAATGTTACTGTGTGAATCGAAAAACTGTGGGCAATACAAATATTTCAAAATGTTTCTTGACCAAACAGAGATGTAGTCATGATCTTTGTGGTTAAAGGGCAATTTCTGATTGGCTAAAAACAAAAGAAACATTCCTGAAATATTTCTAGGTGCCCATGATTTTTGATTCCCATTTTAAACCCCCCCTCCCCAGTTTTCCAAACCTGGGCATGACTCAGGACTTGGATTTAGCCACCTGTGAAAATGGGAAAATGGCCTCACCACTATGGGAATGTTACTGATCCAATGCTCCTACATATTCCCCTCTTTTGGAAGTTTAAATTGGCCCTGTTTAAGAACCTGGGAAGGTGAAAGGCAGTGCTTCCCTCTGCTGTTGGGCTTCAGAAAGAAGTGAATAGTAGGTCAGTACCCCTGCATATAATTTCCCCGGTCATGCTGTGCACAACAGTTGCAATTACAGCATCAAGCAATGTTACAAGCATGCTACAGTATAGTGCTTTTAAGTTGTGATATATTTCCAGCTCCAATTTTTCACAAATTCTGCTAATCCCTACCTGTAATAAACAGAACTCTGTACAACAATTCCTGCTATGAAGAAAAAAGCATGAAAAATCCTGCACAGAACTGCTTTTCCTTTGTGGACCTGGAAGTTGATTTTCCATGTGATTGATGGCACACTTTAAAGCTTTTATAAGCAGCCCAAATGTGTCAAGTTGTAAGCCAAAAATTGTAACATGTAAATCAACATTTAATTGTATATTTGTATATGCAACTAATGATTTTTGTTGTCCATTAGTTGGTGGTATCTACACAGTCATTAGATCAAAGGCAGCTACAACAGTTGAGGCAATAGGAGATAACTATTGCATGATGGGTATCTATAATGACAAGCAGTGTACAATGGAGGTGGAGATGATGGAGCCTGATTCAGAAAGTATGAAGAAGACACTACAAGCCATGCGCAACAAGGGTGTGAAGGTACAATAATCATACTAATATTAAATGTAAATATGATTGCATTTATTGGATGAACAAGGAGAGGGTCTGCCATTCATCCATTTGGTTTTTAGCTTACATTGCACAAAATTGGTAGAAAAATAGTGGAAAACTGAAGAATGTATCCAGTAACAAGGCTTGAATTCAGGGATCAAAATAGAGGCAGATCAAATTTCACTACTGGTTGGTTAAAATAATTTTAAACTGCCAAAAATAGAAAACTGTCTGGCCATTTTTTTTCTATTTTGAGCCCTGGAAATTAAGCATTTTAAAATTGCACAGTTTTCCATGTCAACCAAAAAATCCAGGACATTTTATACCACTCCACTTTATGAGATATCCTGTATTGAGAATACATGTGATTTATCATGGTGTAGGACTGTGTATTGGATAGAATGTAATTTGTGAAGGCTGTAGTGCTTGAAAATGAGGTTATTCAGGGTAAAAGACAAAGAAAACTGATTTTATCCACATTTTTCCAAAGGTCTTCTAGACCTGGAGTGACCTCATTATCAAGCACTACAACTTTTACATAGAGTGCGAAATGATTCTAAAAGTCTTTTCTTTAAAAATGTTACAGTATAATGATGACTAAACATTTCCTTCTTCATTACACGCCAGGTTCATTTTGGCAGGTGGCTTATTGAAGGCTATCCTAAGGTAAGAAGGAAAAATTTCCAACACTGAATTACTTTGCCCCAGACTAAGGGACTTATCACTAAGTTACAGAGGGGAGGGGTTGTACAAATAAGGAGAGCGTCATTATTTTTTATGTACTTCAAAAGCAGAGGGGTTTTTAAAAAAATTTTACAAGTGTTTTGGGATGGGTGTACATTTTTGGTATCCATTTGAGAGGAGGGTCCTAGTTATTTTTTGCATCTTGTATGGAGAGGGACAAAAAAAAAATCATAGTAAAAATGAAATGCACCATCTTCCCCTGCTAATTAATAATAAGTTTGATATAAAAAATAATAATTTAACCTTTTAATTTTTTCTTGCCTCAAATAATGAATGATATCATATATTGATCTCTAGGTTGTGTTGTTCGATATTGGTTCTGTATATCACAAGCTTAATAAATGGAAAACAGAGTTCTGGGAAGGAACACATATAGGATTACCAGATAATGATACTGAATCCAATGATGCATTGGTGCTAGGATATCTGGTAGCCCAGTTTATATCAGAGGTGAGACAAAGAGGCTTCCTGCATATTCATTGACACCATACAACATATTAAGGTTCTTTATCTCAGTGCACTTTATGGTCATGATCAATGGAAGACTCTTTTAAATTAGGCTCCATAGGCTGACTCACAGCTTAAAATCATGAGTAGGTAATTACATGTACATGTAATATAATAGTTTATGCCTCCAATTGACCGATAGGCTCCTAGCCGTCACATGGTATAAATTGTAAAAAAGTTTGGACATTGTTGTCTGACTGCTGTAGTGTACTAACTTTTGAACAAATTATCGACTTGAATTATTAATTTGTCTCTCTAAATAAAAGCAAAATTTTGTTTTTTAACCCTAATTCAAAATGCCCTTGCTGTTTTTAAGGAGAAAAACTTATCAAAACATGCTGAAAATTTGTTCAAAAGTTAGTGCATTCTTACGGCAGGCAGAGGGTAGGCTCTTGAACCTGGAGACAATCCCCTACTCTTAAAGGAAAAGTTCAACAGGTTCTTTAATGTCCCCCATATATAGATTAATGAAGGGATATGGGAGACAGGGCCTGCAGTTTAACAATCCTGCAAATAATGTTTTCTATTAACCTGTCATAATAACAGGCCAGGGACAAGGTTTGACCTGATATACAGCTCCTGTGGACGGACAAAAAATTTTTCCCACTGTAAAAATTTGATAGAACAATTGTGTTCAGCCGCACTGAGGTTTTGCCAGTCAAGACCTCAAATTTACCAGAAAAATGTCCAATGATTGGTGCTAATTTGCAGGCTTGGTTTAATGTCCTTTTTCAAGGAAACCTTGAAGGTCTGTCCATTAGCAAATGTAATTACAAGGGCAACTTCTTAATCTGTTAATTGACCTCCTGCACATCTAACTGATGAGACAACTGGGTGGCAAGTCATAATTCTTCCTTAGATGCATGTTAAATGGGACCTGAAATCAATTGGATTAAATTCCTAAAGCTAAAAGGTAAAACGCCTGGGTTCAAACTCTTTACTCTTAATATGTAATCTATTGTATGTGTGTTGCAGTTTCGATCATTCTTTGACAAGAATTTACCAGTAGTTGCACACTGTCATGAGTGGCAAGCCGGTGTGGGATTGATAATTCTCCGAACACAAAAAGTGAATGTAGCAACAGTGTTTACCACCCATGCCACTCTGTTGGGGAGATACTTGTGTGCGGCAAATGTGGATTTCTACAATAACTTGGAAAGGGTAAGAACTATGTTAATTATTTAGTTAATTGTAATCAAATATTAACAACTTTTTTTCCACCTTGTCCCCACCACCTCTTCCTCCATGTCTATCTCCTCAGAACTTGTGTGGGCAAAGGATTGAAAGCAGAGGAATAGCCCACTTCTGAGTTTTTGAGAAAAGTGCTTTGTGCTAAGTCATGCTTGGTCAATCAATCAATCTATTCCTCATTTTTCTTTGAAAAATATTCAGGTGTTACTCTGCTTGAGTAACTGTCTATTCAACTTTCAAGTATAGGCTGTAATTTTTTGAGAGTAGAGTACATGTGAAGCAAGCTTTCAATATCTGTGTAGGTTGGTGTTGTGTAACAACTGACTTGTTCTGTTGTCACTCTTTTCTCCAGGACTTGCTTGTGGTTCACTTGTTAAAATGTACTTTTAAGAAACAGAAAAAGTCAAAGAAATGTCCTTTGTTTCACGCAACCAAGTGTGGTTTAGCACGAAGCCTCACCTTCATGCATCTTTTTGGAGAACTCACAAGGGGGCTATTCTTGGGAGAATAACAAAAGATTGAAAATACTTGTGACTGAGTAGAGGACACTGAGAATTTGACACTGAGATACAAAAAAAGATACATGTGTAAACATGAGAAAATCTTTAAGAGGGGTTGGGAGGTCCAAGACTGATTGTCCTAGACTAGGGTTAAAAATTTTCATATTATAAGAATGTGAAAGAAAAATTGATTAAATGGATTATTATATGAATCATGAGGTGAATAAAACTTAGTTTGTACTAATACCTTCTTCCCATTTTTTCTTTCTTTCTTTTTTCTTTTCTGGAGTACAGTTTGATGTGGATAAGGTATGTGGGCATTGATATTTTTGTTTCTTTTTACTAATCAATTCAAAGGTTATAATTGCAATACAAAATTTACAAGAAATTTCCTATTAAAATTGAACCCTTGAGTTTTGACAGTTTGAGTATGCAAAAGTATGACATAAATCTGTGGAAGGGACTTATCATTTATTGGCAGGGGAGGGGGGTGCATTTCATTTTAACTGATGACTTTTTTACCCCTTCCTGTACAAGATGCAAGAAATAATGAGGCCCCTTCCCTCAATGGATACCAAAAAATGTGCACCCACCTTAAAACACTTGCAAAAGTTTTGATACCCCTTGCCTTTTGAGGTAGATACAAGCCTATGTTGCTTAAAAGCAATGATATTTTGGCCAGTATGGCCATTGCTCTTGAAAACAGATCATATGCGAGAATTTGTAGTAGCCTACAGAAAAAGTAGAAAGTTGCCTGTGCGTTGAACAAACAGTTTGTTCAGATGCAATGCAGTCTATCTGAGCACAGTCTACCTGGTGAGCATGCAGTGGTGATGTTCTTTCATGATATCAAACTTCAAAGTTCCTCCCACCTACTTAAGTATGCTATTCAACCAATATGATTTAATGTGAGGAAATATAGTGACAGCTAATTGACAGGTACAGCTAATATTATGGGTTGGCAAATCAAATACAGGTAACATATCGGCCTGAGGACCAATATAACAAAATGATGGCCCTCCCCCTATTTGCATCCCCTCCCCTCTGCTAATCAATGATAAGTCCCCAAAGAAAAGACTAAACGGAGAACACTCTCTTGGGTCTATTTGTTTAATGGCTGTTTCCTATCTCTTGTAGGAAGCTGGTGATAGAAATATCTATCATAGGTATTGTTTAGAAAGAGCTGCAACCCACTTAGCTCATGTCTTTACTACTGTATCACGTATCACTGCAGATGAAGCTGAACACTTATTAAAGCGAAAAGCAGGTAGAGTTTTATTGTCTACACCAGAGGGGATTGAATTTTCCCAAAAAATGGAAAAAGTAGGAAAGATGGAAGGAGAGAATAGAACTTTCTTTTAGAAATGTTTTTCTACAGGGAGGCTATGGCTTCAGCAGATAACACAGATCTCCCATTTTGCATGAAAGATAAATTAGTTCACTAGGGCTAACATCTATTTTCTGTTTTCAAGAGATTTCTTAAGATGTAAATACATGTAGAACACAAATTCATGTGTTATTTGCACATGAAAAATAAGTTCTTAGTCTGTTGTTTCTTTTGGAAACTAATATTTATAAATTGATCAATTTTGTCTTGTATTGCAGACATTGTTTTGCCAAATGGTCTAAATGTTGTTAAGTACACGTAAGCTACTGTTAGTTGTATATATGTTAAGTTGTAGTTGGTCTTATAGTAAACACATTGTTGGCAGTCATAAAATACAGCAAACTGTTCTGTTTTGTTAAAGGAGCACTTGGACGAAAACGCCCGAATTTTCAAAAGTCCAAATTGATTAATCCGCTATTCTAAGATCAAACACTGCTCCAATAATAGCTTGTTGGTTTTGTCATATACCCGTGAGAAGATAATAAAAATTGCGATTTTCCTGGCATCCGCCATAATTTTTTGTAATCATGTATCTTCTCATTAAAAGGAGTGGGTCGAGTTTGGGTTTATGACGTCATTTACTCAACTTGGCTCTTTCATCGATAATTTTAAATGCGTGGAGTGCGATACAATCTTGTTCAAAGTTTGAGAACAGCTTTTAAAAATCGACCAAACATCTAAGAAATGGTATGAAGTGTGGTCGAAGCGATTTGGCTGAGTAAATGACGCCACACAGCATATTACCGCTGACAAAATATGTTTTGGCCGTGATACAACAATTTCAATGGTGGACGAGAAAAAAGCATTGAATTTTTAGACTTCTACTTGGAATACGAAGAAATCGTTTACACACATTGTTTATTAGGTAGCAAAGATTATTTTTTA
>WUAP02135263.1:0-13125 GCA_015163945.2 Stichodactyla helianthus
TCATTGATATTTATAAAATAAACAGAACATTACATGGCCGCTTGGAGATACGAATTTTATCTTCTCGTGTTGAATATATCTCTCACGAGTGAGCGCAGCGAACAAGTGAGAGATATATTCAACACGAGAAGATAAAATTCGTATCTCCGCGCGCCCGTGTAATTGTTTAAGAAAAGTTTTGGTATCAAAGGTTAACATGTCACCGAATCTGTCGTCTGGTAGTCATAGTGACAATGCTCTTATGTATGAACAGGTATGTTTAATGATTGTAAATAAATTGTGTTCCGAGATTTCTCATTCGTTTGTATGAGGAATTTGTGCGCGAGATCTCATATCTGTTGGCGCATCCGATGCGTACCAGTTTATATTGAGAGTTGCGCTTCTGTTTTCAATGGGAATATCGCTCCAGGTTGAAATGTTAGGAAATTGCGCACTTTAATAAGTTATTGCTTTGGTATTGCGCACGTTTGTCTTGGAGGCTTGCACTGTTTGTACTGAGAGGTTGCGCATCAGTTTAATGGCGAATTTATCGCAACCCAAATCGTGCGTTTGCACTAAATTTCGAGCATGTTGTCAATGGCGGCGACTTGTGCGCCATAAAATTGCGGCTCAAGTCGCGCGACAATTGCTAGCGTAAACGAGCCATTTGATTGCACGTCAGTTTCCCATTGAAATTCTCTTTTTTCTTAGGTCATCTTTAATCTCTTCGGTTTGGTTGGCGTTACTAAAAGACTAGCACACAGCTCAAGATCTAGGTAAACAAACTCCTTCATCTACAAACAATATACCTAATATGTGATTAATTAAAAAATCTAATTTGATTTCTTTCAGTCCAGAGAACGAGAGGGATATGATTGTGGCTGATCATAACATCATTACATCACACACAGCATGTGGCAGCAGAGAATGCAAGACGTCTTGCATACACAAGGTATACCAAGTCCTCCTCGCATGGAAGGCCACGGGAAGCCCAAGCACAGTAACAAAGTTAACTTGGGGGGAAAAAAAGAAGAAGAATGATAGAATTCCTTTTTTGATTCATAATTTTTCTTTGTTTTCAGACATGCCAGACGTGTTATCAGTGTCTGACAGAGGAACAGCGGTCTTACCTTAAAACAGCTTATTACGAGCACATCAATCGAGGCTCCTTCCAACGCGTTTTCCCGCCACCAATGGTAAGCCTCGTTTTGATGTTATATTTTAAATCTGAACTTAGTCCAGCCAACGTCTTGTTCTTTGTACCAAGACGCTTCGAACTTAAGCCCAGGAGTAAGCGACTTTGGTTTGGTTAGTGAACTTTCTGCTAGACAGGAAGTCCCTTTGTGACCTGCGTTTGTTTTACGCACTGCTTGTTAAAACAAGCGGTAACGAGTTCATAAACGAGCGTGACAAAGTTGGTTAGTATCTTGCCACACTTGGACTACAATAGCTGTTATTACAGTTGCATGCAAATGAGAAAACCTTTTGTTGAAAAAATCATCCAAGCGAGGCTATCGGGTCGATACAATGCTTAACGGGTCATTAGCATCTCATTTGCATGCAACCTTAATAACAGCTATTGTTGTTACATCTTCGCATCGTTCCATCTTTGAATACGTTTAAAGCCAAAACTGGTAGAAAAGGTAGTAATAAAGTGGCCATCAATAAGGATACCTCACAATTGTAGCGTAGCAGAAGTAATTTGGACCTAGTCCCTTATTCTTTTGACACCTGCCTTGAGTACCACAGCTAGCCCAAAAGGTATAAATTCCAATCACTTCCTAACATCGATTTTGATTGGTTATCAGAACAAAGAAGAAGCTCGTAGCCAAAAGTCTGACCATCTCAGTTCGTCCAATCAACTAATGGATCTCTGGTTTAAACAAAAATGTCTACAGCACGTTTCTTGGTGTCAATAACTGGTATTCCTGTGGTTCCAAGAGATACAGGGATCCTAAAACCAAAATATTTTGAATCCTGGATTATGAAAATTATCAATGCACGCTTCATCACCGTCACCATCACCGCCACCATCACCGCCACCATCACCGCCACCATCACCGCCACCATTACCAACAATTGCAATTCGCAATCGTCACAGCAACTATAATGGTCATGTTTTTCGTATCACAACTTTAGTGTATTTATTATATGATATTATTTTGTTATTATCCTCTACAAAATGATATAATATATTTTAGTTCTATTTTCGACACGCCCAGTTTCATCAAATAGAAATTTACCGATGCTAATAACTGTCATTAAATGTGCATGACGTCTATCCTGATAAATGTATAAAGTAAGGCACCTCGCAAAAAGCACAATAATAAAATTCCAAATGTAACTGCCTCACACACACTTTAAATACCAATCATTTATTTATTTTTTATTACTTTTTTCAGGTAAATGTTCAATTTTTCAAAACAAATAAAATCATTGAAATTTAAAAGTATTAATGTAATCCTAATATAATTAATAACTTGTATTCCCAGGATGCACGAATTAAAAGTATTCAAGAATTTTAACCAACTTGTTTTATTTTCGTCTATAAATTGCTTTAATAAAAAAGAATCTAAAGAATATTTAGTTGAAAAAGCCTCCAATTTTAGAAGCAAGAATGTATTATTGCATTTTTGAGATATCCAGGCATTAATTTTCTAAAACTTTTAGTAAGATTTTAATTCCCCTCGGTCTCTAGCCATTTGTCATCGAGTGTCCCGCGGGTTGTTCCTTTTTGATCGCGCATGCGCAGAATATAGCAGCGTTATACTTCAGAAATTTCTTGCAAGGATTTGGTCTTGTCTTGCCGACATCCCTGGAACTCAAGCAGAATTCACCATACGAGTGGATACCAAACGTCGGTGACTCTGGAATCGGTCTATTAAAAGCTGTTATTGAATTGATGTAAAATGCATTGCCCCGGCTTATAAAGCGAGAAGTTATGATCATATTAAAGAATGTTTCGTATCCATCTTCCGTCGCTTCTGCCGTCAGGACTTCGATTCTTTCGTAGAAACGAGAGTCGCGGTTGTTATTTATGAATTTGGCGCATGCTCGGAACGCGTTTCCGCTGACAAATAACGCGGTTGCTCGTGTTCTTTTTAGTAAGCCGTCGAAAAAGATGCGATCGTGGGCAACCGCACCAAGCACCACGACACGTGGTCCAAACGTGTGTCGAACACCTGAAATAATAATTTCAAAAATATTTTTAATTCTCACACTTTATATACAGCAATAAAACGGTTTGTTGATAGAGAAATTGATAGCAGTTGGACTTCAACCGCAAACCGAACTACAGTCATCTAGTGACGGTTACTCTACTTTTTACTTTATCAAGCTAAGATTAGCTGGACAGTGCACTACCTCGCAAATAAAAGGTCTTAAATTGTAGATCCTCTCAACACCCGTAGAACGGAGGCACTGGTAAAGATACGGAGAAGAGGAAGTCCGTAGAACTTAAAGAGAAGCCGACGATTACTGGTGTCGTTGAATGAAAATTATTTTAAATTCAAGAAGCATTTTCGGGATTGAAAAGCCAAAGGCTACACTGATATAGAACAACGACTGTAAATTAATAAAACTAAAAGTATTTCCATCACCTGCAGCAAGGTGTGGGATATAGTCTCTACTGTGCGAGAGAGCCACCAGAATCACTAACTTCACAGGTGTCGATGAGTCCAATCCAAAATAATCCGCCCAACTTTGCCCTCGACATGGCCTGGGCTGGCGCAGATAAACGTGATGATATTCCACGCCTTCTACTTCCGGTAGCATAATCAGTCCATTTCCTTGTCTTTTGTGTAGGATCACGTGACTTCCGCTCCTGGGGTCTTGTTGGTCAAGTAAAATTCTCTCTGTGGTACAGCCGAGGAGAAGACACTGTTGTGGAATCCTCCGACTTAGGATGTTCAAAGTTCTTGCCAAATTACGCTCTTCTACTCTCCTTGCATCTCGGTCTCTCCGTAACTGCCAGCTCTCACGCTGACTGAATAAGATGACGGCACCGGGATTCACCAAGCTATTGTCCATAAGCTCATCCACCTCGTTGGTCGATATGAAATTTTTATCGTAGTACCTTATAATGCACTGACTTCGCTCTTGAAGTAAACGCCTTGAAATGTCATGCCACATTCTGTTTACACAAGCAGTTATTCGAAGCGTTTTAGCAGGAAGAAGTCGTAGAATTGCGTCTACGATTTCTGGTAATGATGCGAGAAACGATTGAGATAATCTTTTCCTACGGGTAATCATTTTCGGTAAATACTTTCAAAAAAATCTAACTTGAAATCCAAATTTAATTGGCAATAATTATCAGATTATGACGTACTCGCCATAAGTTTTCGAATATTTATTAAGAACCTGTAAACGATTTGCTCTTAATGTGTCATCCACCAAGAAGGAATAAAGGTTGCTTTGCACCTGTGGTGATTCAACAGGTAACACTTTGAAGCTTATGAAAATATTTACCTAAAAGATCGAGAAATAAAAACAAATGGAAACTATCAGAAATCTTATTGGACTAGAGACTGACGTGAATTCAAAATGAATTGAGCGTGCGCTGAGAAGCCTGGAATCTAATGTCCAATTCATGATGCGCGCGCATGCGTGTTCTTGTCTGTGACGTAATAATTGATCTGATCTATCGATTTGTATTTTATTTAAGACCTATTACAGTTATTGAAGACCTAGGGATTTGAATTTCTTCAAACTATCATCACCAGAAGATTTTTTGCAACGAGAAAACAAGGAAAATTAAAATAATAATGGATGATAAAAAAGCTGATGAAAGGCATGCTCGACCTCTTGATCATGACGACTCTACCCTTAATGAAGAACTACACCGTAAAGAAGTGGCTAAAAAATCAATGTTGGTGGTTAAAAATGCTCTTATTTCCTCATCAACGATGGATCAAGAGGACCTCAATTGCGGAGAGCGTGTTGCCTCTTTTGTCGTAGCTGCAGATCTCGCCAGTAGAGATGACGGTGCCAAACCTTATAGTAAGGAGGCTTTCCATCCTAGCAAACCTATTCTATGGACAAGAGGGAAGTATAAATCTCAAAACGAGAAATTTCTGCACAGTCAGCCACCAATCAAGCCATTTTATTCTGATATGGTTGTAAGAAAAACCGGAAACAGTTTTCCTTCGGCAAAAAGTGAAGGAGATTTTGGGAGATCCCAGCGCTCAATTGTTCAGCAAAACGTTGAAAAGAAAAACTCTGAGAATAGTTGTCAAGATGGTTCTTGCGTTGAGAAGAAAGAAGCATCACAGAAGAAATGTTCGGGAACTATTGATACTTCAGTCGATAAAGACGAAAAGTACCAAGAAAATTACTCCTTCTCTGACAAAAAATCTAACCCCAGAATGAAAAATGACAGGGAAAATTCTCTTTTTGAGAAGAAACGCTTCAAAGATATTAAAACGGCGAATCCTGAGCCTTGCAACCATAAGAAGGATCCAGAGAAGGTGTTTCATTCCAAAGAAACAACCGTCTCTGAAAATAAGAAAAATAATAATTTCAAAAGTGGAAAGCAAAGAATGACATCAATGGAAAGTGGAAATCTAGCTGAATCTAAGAGGAAAACTGCTCCAAGTTTCAAGCCAGTGGAAAAGGAGTGTAGAGACACCGAAACAAGTTCTCAGAGAAACGAAGAAAGTCACAAATCGATGAAACCTAATATGGCAATTGCAAAAGATTCAAGTCGGATGAAGTCAGCCAAAAACGCTTCTTCATGTGGCGACAAAGATGAACTGAAGAGTAAATCGGAAAACCACGTCAGCTTTGGGTTCACAGGTCGCCATCCAGGTAGAATTCCAGGAACGTCTTCTCTTATTGATATCGAGAAA
Organism: Stichodactyla helianthus; assembly: GCA_015163945.2. Taxonomy (NCBI): domain Eukaryota; kingdom Metazoa; phylum Cnidaria; class Anthozoa; order Actiniaria; family Stichodactylidae; genus Stichodactyla; species Stichodactyla helianthus. The sequence continues at coordinate 5,826 of WUAP02135263.1, forward strand.
ATTAAAAAGAAGCATTCAAGATGCTGTCAAGAGTGTATAGAAGCACGTGCAAGAAGCGCCCGCCCTACTCAGGGATTGTATCACCAAGAAGACGCTAAAACAATGACCTATCCCAAGACAACTGTCCCAAAGGCTAACAGCAGAGATTCCTCCTCAGAGGACCAATTGGAAAGCAGCATTGTGTTTTTTCGCAACGCTTTGAACGCAGTCGATTTGCTCGAGAAACTTTTCCAAAACATTGGCAGCACGAAGGATTTTTTACGGAACATTTATGATGGTCTGGAAGAATCTAACGATGTGGCAAGATGTAGGAGGAACTTGGCTGTGGCTTGCCTAGAAGACGAGGCTGTAACGCAGTCAAAAAGTAATTTAGAAAGAGAAAATGAAGGGAAGGGAACTGGAGGCCATGAAGAAGAAATTAAAAAGAAAAAATTAAAAACCAAGGACAACATTAAAGCAAAAGGCAGGAGTAATTTCTCAAGTGGACAAACCAAAGAAAAAACAAGGTAAAAAACAGACAAACTTGTTATTGCCCTCTATGTAGGTCAATAACCCATATTTCTTTCAGTGATTTCTACCTCCTGGGTTCAACTTTTGCTTTTTCTTTTCTTTTTTGTTACTCATTTGCGTAAACAGTTTGAAAAGAGAACAGAAATCAAAGGCAAAACGCGACCGCGATAAGAACCTTTTGGAACTCAGCGATGAATGGAAAAGAAGGTAACCAAGATTTTACATGTGATTATGGTTTGTGAGGAAGAATTCCGTCTGAATCCAAGGTCCGAGTTTTCTTTTCATCCAGATTCCTTTTTTGTCATAATTGGACGTCATGTTCATCAACCATGTGACGAAGACTTTTTTTTCTTTCAGGAATGTCCATGGAAAACCGTCTTAAAACCAACGCAAAAAACGGATATGTAAAAAAGGATACCTGTAATAATTCCTCGAATTATTATACCTTTGTAATGTAATATATTTTCGTTATATTTTATTTTATACTTCAAATGTTCATTAAATACGTAAATCTATCATCCAAACCGACAGTACCATGGCATCCATTTTGCCAAACAGGTCACGTGATTATTTCCCGCCATTTTTAATGGAGTTTTTTCGAATGCTGCCAATGACAGTACTCTCGACAACATGGGATCACTAAGGCAAAACGCGTTAAATATGACTCAAAATAGTAGCCATCACACATTTGTCATTCAGCATGGCGGCCACGATAGACCTTTACGACATAAACATGAAAACGAGGCCTAAGGGCCAAGATTTCATGTAAAGTAAATTAAAAGACTGCGATTATGACAGACAATGAAGTCAAAGTTTCTCTACAAGATATCCCTGGATCAAAACTTTCAGATTTTCAGCAAACAGTCCACGGAAACCTTTATGGTACTACAGTAGGCTTTAGAATGTCGTATCAAGCCAGTAAGGCTGTGTTTATAATCTTAATCTGAAGAAAAGTGCATGGAAAGTTAAATAATATTCCTATCACAGTACAGCTGTACGGAATTTGTGAGATGAAAAGACATTGCTAGTCAACTTCACCTCTATATTTGATTCTGTCGGCCAGGCCTCGTTTTCATGCTTACGTCGTAAAGGTCTACGAGGGGACTAATTTATTAAACTGGTCGTGATACTTTCGAAACGTGGCCGGCTTACACAAGGTGGTCGCTTTATAGAAGGTCTCCAATATGTCTTTAACTTTCACCGCTTGTTTGCAGTATCATGTGTTATCGTTAGGCAAGGCTGCTTCGTGTGTCGACATCCTTGTACAAAGCCGGTGTGTGTGTAACAGCAGCATCCTTACGTCTCTTAATGGCCTTTCCCTGTTGTCAACAGTGTCGTTCGCGTGGTTGCTGATCCATTACGTCATGCGTTCAAACCTTATTAAGACATGACCCGGACCTAACTCAACTCCTCGCCTTGTAAAGAACAAATGACACACAAAGGATTAGTCCACTAAAACTAAACAAAAACATTGCTGGAATAGCGTTGATAGTTGTTTAAACAATCTTGTAAAGCTTAACGTAAAAACTGACGCATTTCCAAGCCCTTTCGGCCACTTTACAATAGATGATGACAACTACGCCTATGCTATTTACGTAATGGCGCCCGGTCATAAGATATTAAGGTCGAACATTGATGTATAAAAAATGAACCACCGGTCAGGGAGCTAGCTTTATCTCGTCCACTGTAAAGGGCATTCCAACATCAAAAATATTTCATTTCTGTGGAAATTTGATTTGGATAGTTGAAAATAGACGTATTTCAACACTTTTTTTTCCTACCAAATTGAATTGCGAAAATGTTATAATATTTGTTGTCACGGCTTTATTAAAGCCACTTTAATGTTTCTGAACTCCTAACCAGATTGAACTGAACGTGAATAATATCAAGTCCAAAGTCTAAAAACTGGCTGCACAAATTTGTGTGAAGCGCAATAAAAAAATGTATTGCTAACTTCTTTTTTCACCAATGTTTCACACTAACTTAACTTTATACTTACTTAATTAAGCTTAAATCAAAGCCCAAAGAGCCTGCAAAGTAATTCTAGTTCAGCTTTTATTTGGATAAGGAATATTCACGTTTGACAGTGTCTTTAACACAGGTCATTTGTACAAACAAATCTTGTGACACTCAGACACACCACATTTCTCTAGACCTTCTTTCGTAAGCTTGGAAACTTCGTAGAGTTCAACAACAACAACATTTAGCAGCGCCGTTAAAGGTGAGTGAGTAACTTATGTTCACGAACTCTTTTGGTTATTTTCCTGGGGTTTATATATAATGTATAATATATATATATATATTTTTTTTTTGAGCTTAACTTATAAAGAAGAAATTTCGAGGTTACCACGCTTTAAATAGTTTAGAATTTGTGTACTTAGAAAACTGTTTTGAAGTTTCCTAAGTAAAATTCATCTCGGAATTGATTATAAATCATACTAATATTTTGTCTAAGGTGAGTTTCGAAATACAAACCAAAATGAGCTGAATTTTCAAGTCCTGTGGTTCTGGTGTTGGTAACAAACACTATCACCTATTTGACACTTATGTAAACAAATAAGATATATCTTTGAATACTTCCCAATAGCCATCTGTGAACAAGTATTATAATGGCTTATTAAGTTACGATAAAAACAATTACGATCGAGTTGATAAGTCTTGCACCTAGCTTCACCAACTGTTTTTGTGCTTTACTAACTGAGTTCTAGTCCAAAAATCTTCCCAAGCGAGACTATAATGAGGAGTTCTATAGCCGCTAGCAAGCAAGTCAGATCACGTTGGTAACGTTGAAATAATGCAATGTGGTTTATGATGACAAATAATATTATTTCACGAAGGATTTCTAATTGTTATTTCTTTTCTGTAAGTCGTGCGAAGACTAAACTGCAGAAGAAAAAAAAACTAAATGCGCTTGCGTGGTCCTTAGGCCCTAACGAAAAGCCTTGGGTTATCTAATAGACTAATGCATATTTCTAACTTCTTATCTTAGAGCAGATTTCGTATGACGGACTGTGAAAAGCTCGATCGGTGACGTAAGCGTGCTTTGCCGCGACCGTGATTTTTTTCTAGAATTTTGACGTGCCTTGTCGTGCCTTGACCGTGTCACAACCGTTGTCGTGCCGCGAGCTTTTCCCAGTCATGCGAAATCTATTCTATAATCAAATACAAATATATCACAATAACAATCATCTCCAACTGACGTGCGATGGCTTATGTGACCTTGTTTCAAGGGCTTCCTGATCGTGTTCGCGTTATTTCACTTATTTCTCAATTAGTTTAAGAAGTTTGGATTATCTTAAGCTCATTAGTTCGGTTTAACAGACCTAAAAAAATTGTATATAATAACTTTTAAGTTTGGCGTATATAAATGTTATTAGCACTATTCGTTTATGGCTTTTTTGGAGGAAATGAGACAGGATCACCTCTTGAGAGTCATACGTTTTTGATCTGCTGTGTGTGCTCACTTTACGCCCGCGGGTATCACCAGTTATCAACAACAGATAAAAATGTAATTTTTATTGAATTCTTAGCTTGATCAATACATAGTATAATGAAGTCATGGGATTAAATGTCTCGCTTAACACTGGCACATAACAAAGACTCACTTTATATAGCGTAACCTGGCGTTGCTTTGAAGATCTGACTATCACAAAAATCAAGACGACCAAGGTGTGTGGGATAACTTGATAAAATGGTATGTTGTGTGAAAGTACAGTCCTGTTTTCCTTGGCTTGGGAAGAGAGGAAGGTGAGTCTGCTAGCAGGGAAGTACCTACCTTGCTGCGGACAAAATGCTGTAAATTCTTGAAAATATTGTCGGTTTTACTCAACCTTGAACGCGGCCATTGATTTTCTAGCCTTCACATTTTAGTGTTCGCACTGCTCCTGAAATTCCTGGAAAACTCCTTGAATTTCGAAAATTTCTTCCAGGGACCTGGAAAACTCCTGGAAAACTTTAATTTTGACACCAACTCTTGGAAAACTCTTTGAATGTTTTATTAGTATTAGGTTAAATATTAGAAAAATAAAAATTGTTGAATTCTCTGACATGAAATTTCAAATATAATGGTCCTAGAATTTTTATATTTACACCCTGCTGGAAAACTCCTGGAAAACTCCTGGAAAACACGTGGAATTCTATAATCTCCTAGTAGTACGAACCCTGATTTTAATAATGATTCAAAAGTCTAAATTCCCAGAATATTTTCAATAGCTCATTTAGATATCTTACGCACTTACAGTATTATGATAGCGATATTTGCAAAAAGTAATGTGATAAGAAAACATTCTTCGGAATTGCTACTATCAATCCTGACAATTACTGGGGCCAAAGGTGAGGACTAGGGAGAGTGTTGTATTTTGGTTACTTGGGGGGGGATTAACCTCAAGTGTTATAAATTTCATTTGGGAATAAGATTCTTTGCTTCAATGTCATCCCCATTGATGTATCTATCTATCCAATCATTGGGTACTTTCCACAGATCGGTACACTGGTCAAACATGAAACATACAATACAATCGAGGGTGCACGAGATACAAAATGGAACAGTTCTTAAAAACGACCTTTCAGCCTCGATTGAATGTTTTGTGGCAGATCACAGGCAAGAAATTTGTGGTGGTGGTTTTGAATGACGAATAGAAATCATGTAGATAAATCTCAAGCCTCACAATGATGGGATAGAACAATGGGCTCATCTAGCCAACTTGTTGTTCACGCACCCAAGAGAGGCTTAGGACGCATCTGCATAGAATTAGACATTCAAAGGGTCTGTCTTTGGAATAGCTTAACCGGTCAACTAGTGACTGTTCCGCCCCCACACGGGATTAACTGTCCTTTCAGAATTCACAGACGATTCAAAATTGATGAGCAGACGAAAGAGTTCAGTGGGGCACAATAATCAGATTATCAAAAGATTGACAAATGAACTTGGATATTCCTCATGCTCCACAGCTAGAAAATAACCGACAGAAAAGAGGAAAGGTTCATAACGTGAGACGAGTGTCTTCTGACGATGTTTTCCCTACCCAAAGAATACTTGCTGCATGGACTAATATGATTTGGACTATATTCTTGGCCTATGTGGTAGCATTTGGAGCCGCAAATGGCGAAAATGTAAGAGGTAAGAAGTTCTAAATTGTATTTAATGTTTTAAGTCAAAACTCTCAGCCCTTAGAGCTTCCTTGACTTTCGAAAGAGTTTCGACTGCGCTCTCGACTCCTCTAGTAACACCGTATGTTTGGAAAATAGTAGTGATTCAACTGAGTTCGTTTATAGAAAACCTCGCTTGAAACTTAGAATTTGGTAATAATTTTAAGGTTATGGATTGTTTGGCTTGATTATTTTCATTAAAAACGCTAACGACATCAAGTGTAGTGAAAACTGGAGTCTGTATGTCAACAAACTGCACTTCAGCATTAATAATAAGAGAAGAGCACAAGATAGAAACTGGCTTAGCTGCAACAATATAAACAAGAGAAAAGTGTGAGGAAGTTGAAATCTAGTCAGAGAAGCCGAAAGAGGTTTGATTAATAAGAAATAAGAAAGCAATAATGAAGAATCATTAATCGCTATTGGTTTGTTGAGAGAAAAACATACCGAGAAAGATAAAAAACACAAGATAATTTTGGAATTAACGATCTTCTTCACAGATACTGAACAAATATTACCCATCAAATTCATGCCATAAGGGTATTGATGATAGAGTTAAGAACATTTCCATTACATCAATTCTTAGGTACTTTACCTTAACATTGATAAAAAATCTTTCTTGAAAGAATAAGTTATTCTTCGAGAAAATAACGAAAAGGAACACAAAGTTTTTGTGGGAAGACAAAAAATGGCATGAAATAAAGATTTTAATGACACTAATTGATTTCTAAGGTACATAGCTTTAAGCCTCTTATTGGATGTCGATGCAAGCTTCTTATTATGGTATATCAATTACAAGAGCTTTTTATTGAGCACAGGGAAGCTAATGACAATTGCAATATTTGGTGCTCTTTTAGACTTGAAATCCTCACATAATTGGGACGTGTTTCCGATGGTGTTGTGTGCGCTCTTAGGTTGTTGTTGTTCCGTTCGTTTATAGTTTCCACTTTGTTTATAGTTTCTTTTAGTTGTTTTGTCTTCTTGGTGAAAATTACTTTTTTTAAAATTTAATTAATTTCTTTAAAATTAAAGTCGGGTTTGAAAAGTTGATATAATTGTAAATCATATTACTGGAACTTACTGCGGCATAAATGAAGTAAGACCTCTTTAATTACTTTGGTTGTAATGTTTTCCCATTTCAGACCACGTGTCATTCCCTTGAGAATACGATTCTTTGTTTGGGGCTCATCCATATTAATGTATCTTCTCAAGCGTTACCATTAAACAAAGAGATAAAACCCAAGGGAATGGCACGTGATCTGAAATGGGAAAAAACTACACCCAAGCCGAGGGAGTCCACTGAATGCGGGTTTTTGCAACCAGAGAGAGGTGCGCAAGGCACGGCACGGTACGAAATGACGCTGTACCACTAGACGCTACAATGGACAGTAGTTTGCCTTTTAACAAATTTCCAAGGCCCACTGATAAAAAGAAACAATCCTAGGGCATAATCTTCTCTTACCTCATTTTCTGTTGACATTCGCTGTGTCTATTTGACCGGCAGTCGGTCAATGTCCTTAAAATACTATTTGACCGGCAGTCGATATTTTTTGCCGAATTTTGTAAAAATAAACATAAAGTTATAAATCCAAAGTATCCAAAGTACCATCGAACTGAGCACCGTATTCAATGCCGAGAAAAG
>WUAP02135274.1:0-13122 GCA_015163945.2 Stichodactyla helianthus
GTGTAAACGGAAGGCCTAAAAGTACAACTTTTTGAACGGTCAAAAATTCGTCCGGTACCGTGTAATCCCGGCCTTAGCGTAAGGAATGAAGAGAGACTGGCTGAGCTCATCTCTAGTAGAAAGGATTATGCTTTCAACGATTTATGATTTTGGTCGTGCTGTTCACAGGTACTCCGAGAACGTGTAGAGAAATCCAAATTACTAGCGGGTTGCAAGCAGATGGGGAGCACGTACTTGAGATACAAGGCAGATTACTCAAGGTAATTCAGCAAATACATACACGGCGCATTGTTGATAAACTATGTCAAACACACACACACGGTGCATTGTTGATAAACTATCTATTATAGTTATAACGTACTGTCCTCTTCTAAGTCTTCCAGCAGGGCACAAAAAATTCTACTGGACCAGCCATTATGATTTTTACTTCAGTTATACTCACATTTCGATATACAAAGATAAGGAATACTCTCGAGGGGTACTCCCTTTGTCCAAGTGGTAGGGATGATCGGCGGTCCTTTTAGGGTTTGAAAATATTTCCTGTGTGAACCTTTTAGGGGTTTCAATTCAAAAGTTACATAACAGTTACGTAACATGACTCCGTAACTTTTAGGGCCAATTGTTATTAATTCTCTTTATTGAACAACATTGAAGAACAGACTAGAAAGATGTTATTAGTTACGGACTGCTATATGACGATGCTTGCAAATCCCTTGAGAAACAAAGTGTTTGATGCACCGAACTGTCCATTCATAAAATTGCAATAAAAAATTTATCATATATAATCGTACCTTTAAGAGGTTGAGACAGAGGTTTCAAAAGCTATTTTCTTTTGTGCGTAACTTTTAGGAGTCGTTTCCAAAACCGACCTCCGATCACCCCTACTACTTGGACAAAGGGAGTACCCCATCCGGGGAAATACTTAATGTGGTCTTTGATTTAAACTGTCCCATAGATCTACTGTCACGGTATGACAACTGATAGTCCAAAGGAATACATCACGCTCAAATCAGGCTCAAATGATAACTTTGCTGAAATATTCCCAAAGAGGTAAGGCACAATAATGTGACCAAGAGACTATTGATGAGCGTAGAAAGAAAGGAAGAAAGAAAGAAAGCGTAGAGAAGGGAGAGCTTGAGATGAGAAAAAAAATGAAAACAAGGGGAACATAAGAGGAGACAAGAAAAATGGAATAATCAGATGATTCTTTATATCTTTACAGCAGACTATTTCTATTGTTTGCAGGTTACTAAATCCATACAGCTGTCCTAAAAATAGAACAATAGACAACTGTCCATGTTTACCAGAAAACTACCAGGAATCTGGAGGCTCGTACTTCTCAAAGATAGGATTTGATATTGCGAACATGCGTGTTATTAGTACGTGTATATGATCTATATACTGACTCAAGGCATTTTCTAATATGAATTTTTTTGCATAACCTGATGTCCACCATAATGGAAGACTACACAATGATATGATTCCATTTTGCCATCCAACATGGCTGACAGCAAAATTCTTACTTCTATCCGGAAAGTATTTGGATAAACTTTATAACTATGCAACGACAAAATAGATTTGCAATGTTATCTTGCATGGGTTATTATAGGGATCAATATGAACAAATGTTAAACTACGAATTTCCACCGAAATTTTTTTTTTTCTGATATAAATTTGTTAATAAATGTATTGCCTTTATTGTAGCTAATGATATGGAGTTTGCTGTAACAAGAGGTCGTAAACCACCCCTGTACGGTACCGCTGGAGATTGTTATAGTTTAAGCAGTTGTCCTCAGGTTAGTTATCTTGTGATTGTGATTGTTTGTGATTGTGATTATCAATGTTGTTAGGCATAAATTTGAATGTAGGAGATTGTCTGTCGGTTCAACATTAGACCTTAAGTCTTAAGTTTGCAAGAGGCGTAACCGTCCATGACACCCTAGTACGTTATGTCCTCTGACCGGTCTTTATCATTATAAATTAGCACTTAAATTAGCACTTATCATTATAAATTAGCACTTAGGCGTGTGTGATCCTTCATAGTCCCACTGCTCCATAGTAACTGTTGCTAGGTCCGACAAGCCAAAACATTTCATCAGGTTACGGCACCAAAACAAATATACAACAATTATATATATCGTTTGGATATAAAAATGAGCGTCAAAAGATAAGAATTTCCCTGAAATCGAGAGTTTTGGGATGATATTTTTTTGGACTTGCCATATTCCTTTGGGAAAACTGTGACGTGGAGCTATTTTTTTAGTGGATCCATGGGCTATATAATAAGAACCCCTGCCCTAGACTACATATCGTTTTCTTTGTGTAAAGATTTGACGTTTGACATGTGATAATTGCTTTGATAGGGTCGCTTTAGCATCAATCTACAAGGAACAGGCCTTGAACTATCGCCCGATGTCAAATGGAGGTCATCTGGACGATCTCCTTCTCAACTTATCTACAGATATCCAGTAAGAATAAGATAAACACAAACTATAGATATTCTGTATTCTTCCATCCATAAATTAATCCCCTTAAATATTTGTATCCGTAAATATTGTACCTCGACCGTGACGGCTCTGTTCTAGGTACGTTCGCACATTAGTTCATCGCAGCCATGTTCTTGTCGTTGTCTGTACCACCAACATGGCCGCAACATGGCACACTAGTTTTAGATCGATTTAAAACTGATTCGATCGCGATCGATCTTAGGTTCCAAACCCTATTAGTTGATGTCGTGTTGTTCAGAGTCTGAGGTGTGTGTGTGTTTTAATGAATCCAGGAAGGAAAACAAGTTATTGGTAAATGTGGTGGATTGTGCGGGAAGTGTAGTCCAGATGATAGAGTTGGCCTTAAGCTAATCGTCAGTAAAGGTGAGGCGTCCTTTCCTTAACTTATATTAACTCTCCCTAATTTAGGACTATTTGTTGATAATATAAACTATAAATTAGTAGTTGTATATTTTCACGAAATATTTTAAAGCACTGGGATCATATAACTCGTGAGTTAATTGACTTGACTCCAATCAGCAGCGAAAATGGATTCCTGATTTTAGGTTTGGTTGTGGTGTCCCCATTCCGGACTCTAGATTTCGGACTTTTAAGAACTGGATTCCACTCTTTTGATTCCTTATTCCGGGCGCATGGATTCCAATTTTCGGATTCGAAATGCCATTTTTTTCAAATTCCGGAAGTCCCATGTCCCTAACATGGAACTATCAAATGTTGCCTAGTGTACCCTTGTATGGGCCGACCAACCTTACGTTCGTGGATTATCGGCCCAACCACCTCACAAATGGGGCTGTAAATAACAAGCAGGGCATGCAATAATATCTAAAACAAAATAGGTCTCATACTTTTTTAAAACAGGTCTTCGATTTAATTCTTCTTTCTCTTTCAGGAGATGAACTAAGATAGATGGGATAGACAATTTTCAAATTACAAGTGTAAATATTTAAAATATAGAAACAAAACGACACGAAACCACATATTTGTGGGACTGCTAAACATTGGCTTGAAGTGGACTGGGAGGGGTTTATCTTGCAGTGATGTAATTATTGAGTTTATTTGTTCTATGGGCAAAAGTCACAAAAGTGAAGAATCCAAATGAGTAGAATTTATGTCGTAATGGAAGACAGACAGTCGTGATCTGTTTCATATTCAAGCCTTTTTGGCCAAGATGTATTTTCTGGCCTTACAAATTAGTGGTTCATTTGAGGATCAAGGTCTTCTAGAAAAAAGATAGATAGATAGATAGAGAAAGAAAAAAATGGAAGGTGAGAGAGAAAAGAAGAAAGAAAGCTAGAAAGAAAGAAAGAAAAAAAAAAAAAAGAGGGGTAAAGAAAGAAGGAAAGAAAGACAGAAAGAAAAGACTTGTTTAACTATATACAAAATATTGTTGCTAGAGTCTGCGAGAATTTGTACGTTTGTGTATATATCAAGCAATAATATGAAACTCAATCTGACTCATAAAAAAAGCTAAATATATAAATATATCTGTACAGAAATAAAATGTGGTTGGTTTTCTTGATTTACATGCTCAGATCGGAGTCAATGAAAAAAATGCGAAGCGCCCATTCCTCTTCGTTTGGTAAACGAACCAGTTTGCATCACTGGATCGTGCACCAATTAAACTCCACATTTTTAACAGGAAAACAATTAATTTGGATCTCAAGAATTTTATTGAAAGTTTGGTGTTACAATCTGTACTCTGTTGAGTTACAATTATTTTCCCAAAGAGAAGAACTTAAACATATTCGTAATTCACTACTGGTTCAATTTTTTTGAACTAGCTCCTTTACTTAACCATCAAATGAACCAATAGATTTAGCTTGATACTCCCACTGTATGCAAGGACATGGACCTTGGCAATGGTACCAACTGGTGTTCCTGAAGGAGCTGTCAGATAAACAGGAATGTACCCTGCTCTTTTATTTGATACCCTTATAGAGCTTTTTACTCTGATATTCACATTTGACGGAGCTACAGACGCCTTCACTGAGAAGGTCTTGGTTCCACTTCCAGTATAGTCAATAGCAGCACGGAAAGATGAACTCGCACCTCGTTTGATGGTCAGAAGACTCTGATGGATCTGTGTGCGGATGATAGCGGTTTGTGGTGTGATCTCCTCACGCGACATTCTCTGGAATGCGTTGCCATCGTGTGTCCTACCCGATAGGCGGATCTTGAAGGCGCTAACAGAAGGAAGATCAAACGAGGCAGTGTCACCTTTTATTGTCAAAGACTTGATACTCGCTCCGTGTTCGTTAACAAGGTCAGCTTTCAAAGACGCCATGTTGAGGCGTGAAATGTGTGGAAGAAGAAGTTTTACTGTTGCTTTTTCACCTGTAAATTTAATTTGTAATAAAATATTTTAAATTTTTTGTAAGGTTCACTGGTGTAGCTAAAAACTATTTAATGAAAAGTTAAGAGAAGTAAACCTTTTAATGCTTTAATGAGAGAACAACCTGAATGGTTAGATCATTTCAGGCGTTGTTGGTAAGGCCTCAATGGCATAATATAGGCAGAGAATGTGGAGATACGACTTTTCCGTCGACAAAGAGCTGCTTAGTAACAAGTGAAATATATCAACGTACTATTCCGAAAACAGCATTAAATTGTGCCCATAATTGGGTTCGCGGATTTCTTATCTTAGTATCTCTCACTATAATCCCTCTTTTTCCTTTTCGGTTTTTGAAAATTAGAAAGGTTTTCATTAACCCGTGAAATACACTTTAGCGTATTACGCTTTATTACACTTCGGTTCTTTTGTTTTTCATTGTGTCTATCTGACTATTACACTCTAATTTGTACACTTTGTTTCACGGGTTAATGAAAACCACTCTAAACTACCATAACTAGGATATTACAAATCTAATAATCCCTTACCAATAAGAGGATTGGATATTGGAACAACCATTCTAGACGGTTTTAGTGTTCTAACAAACATTTGGTCGAACTCGATGTTGGACACAGAACTTGCTTTGATCTAAGGAAAAAAAAAAAAAAAAAAAAAAAGCAAAAAAACATTGGATTAAGTGCGCCTTTTAGAGTTTTCTTCTTGACTTGTCTTCACACTATTTGACGAAGACTTTCCTAACAATAACACTTTTTAACATGGATTTTACCTGGTACGAAAAAACACGGACACTTGAAGGAACAGACAGTCTCCAGCTTCCTTTTCTAGGATTTTTGATTAACCAAAGCTTTCCACGATTCATAACCAAAGTATGAGGTACGTTCCTTCCTCTGTCATCGACAAGGTTTACATAATTGTAACCGGATTGCGCTGAGATTGATACGATGAGATTTGCAACACTCTCATCTACTGGAAAGAGAACATCGCTTGACGATCGTTCCCACAAATTGAAGAGATCTCTTCGTCCCCTTGCGCTTCCACTTCCTCCAGATGAAATGATAGTGGAACCGTCCAGATCAGCTTTGACGAGAGCATCTGCACTACTGATTGCTGAAGCGCTCTGGAAAAACAGACCTAAACCACCGGTGTCTTCCATTATGGCCTTGTAGTCTGCATTGTTTCCTGGGTCGCCACAGCCTCGGGTACTGAAGAAAAAGTGTACAGGGATCATATAGTCTAGTGCATATCCAATAGCGTTATCTCTTGTGTATTCTCCTGTGGCCTTTGGAGGTGCATCAGTGAAGACATACATGGGTGAACTTGGTAATGGGTCGCCAACCTTGATAGCATCGATGATTCCATTAAACGTCAGCTCTGGGCAGTCACCTCCGCGATGAGCACGAAGAGCGTTTATAGCATATTCAAAAGCTGAACGACTTTTATCCCCATATTTTCTAACAGGACCAGACCCTATAGCAACAACAACAAAATATATACACATGTAAGCCATGGATGTTCGAGACAATTTTCAAAGACCAGTGTGGACCAAAGGACTGTGTGGTACAATAGAATGATTAATATCAATTCAGTGTATCCCGGAGGCACGGTTTTTACGTCATAAGACGTTTGATGTTATAATGATTGATGTTATAATGATTGATGTTGTAATGATTGATGTAGTAATGTCAATATTCTGATACTTGGCACAAAGGTGCTTCATCATGTTAGAGCTCGAAAAATAAAATAAATACAACTCGAGAAATTATGAAAGAAAATAGTGCGGATCGGACGGCGATCGAATTTTATGTATCTTTTTTTCAGGCGTCAGAGATGGTTATTCTTGATAAAATAAAAATGCCAAAAAATGAATTTAAGATGTTTGAAGGCGTGAGTCAAAATTCCTGGCCTTCGATCTCGTGAACAGGTGTAATTTTGCGAAAATATTTTTCAAAATATCAGCATATTTTGTATTTTGTAGATCTTTATGAAAGCTTACTTTTAAACAGAAAAAGAAAGGAAGTCAACGTTGTCTTATATAAACAAAATCATCCAGGCTTTCGAAAGACCTCGAGCGCGCGCAGAGAAAGTATGCGCAGCAACAATGGCTGCGAACTTCCTTAATCTCCATTACGAAGCATTTAGTTTAAACCTTTAAAGAATTCAATCATCGGTTCTAGTTTATACTTTACCAGGATCGTTGTAGGGAGAAAGAATGTAGTCGACTTTTCCTTTCCTCTTGTAACTGGCAATGGCTCTTGCAATGGCCTTGGCTTGTTGGATTTCTTCCTTCATGCTTCCAGTCGTGTCGATAACGAAAATGAGAGAAACATCTCCGTCCACGGCTAGGAAATCCTAAAATATCAAAAAGAGTAGCTTGTTAGTGAATTAGAATACAACGAGCAAGGGAAAGTAAAAATCTTAATTTAATTGCCTTGAATTTATCTTCTCCCAGTGCATCCTTGATTTCTTTGATAATCTTGTCACCAGTTCCATGACAATCTTCTTGTTTTTGCAAAATTAATCCCATCATGGTTCGTGCATAGGTGTGTCCCTTATGATCCATTGCCTTCTTTATTCTCTCAATCAACTCATCTTTATCAACTTTCACGTTCTTTGGAATGCCTTTTGCTGCACCCATGCCTAATGAAAAATAGACCGAAGAATATACTCAATATACTTATAAGAATATGTCACTGGTTCACAATGAAGAGGAATCCAAATAAAATTCATACCTTTGACAACTTGATAGAGAGCTCCTACCAAATGGTTGTTAACCTCAACACTTCCTTTCGGCATGGCATCCAGAACATACTGAACAAGGTCATCAACACTACATGGCTCTGTAAAAAACCACGTCAATTTAACAGTTAGTCAGCAAATGAAATATAAATTTAATGAAAATATAGTAAAAAATGAACTTACTTGGTTCGCATTTTTTCGTATTACATTTTCGTGTCTCTTCTGCAGGGCCAGAACATGATTTTCCACCATGAGCAGGTGGTGGATTGGTACAGGTACGAGTTCTCTTCTGTGTTCCTCCACCGCATTGCTTGCTACAAGCCGACCAGGCTGAGTAAGCACTCCAGCCACCATTAACTATTGTTTTAATAAATCAAATAAATCATTGAACGATACGATTTCAGGTACACATGCCTAGGTTTTATTTAAACTTCTTCAACTTCTTCTTCTAAACTTCTTCGTGGTTTTTCCCACCTAAAGAATATTCAGCAATAAAACGCTTGATAACATGCAAAAGATTTACCAGAATTCATCCTAACAAAAAAAGTTACGAACCTGGACAATTGTCTGTATTGCATTTTCTAGACTCTTCTGCAGGACCAGAACATGATTTTCCACCATGAGAAGGGGGTGGGTTGGTGCAAGTTCGTGTTCTTTTCTGTGTTCCTCCGCCACACGTCTTGCTGCACGAAGACCAGGCCGAGTACTCACTCCAGCCACCATCAACTGTCATGCAAAAAAAGATCATTATTAATCAGTGTGAATAAAAACAAAAAATAAAATACAGTTCTTTTGTACACCTGACTCATTGGACTGGCATGGTATATAGATAAAATCTCTCTATCTGCTTGAACAAAGTGATTCGTAGTCATCCGAGCAAAATCGGGAAAGATGATTAAAATCAAAACGGACAATTTTACAAAAAATATAAGCTTACCTGAACACTCTTTGGTGTTGCATCTTCGTGTCTCTTCTGCAGGACCAGAACATGATTTTCCACCATGAGCAGGTGGTGGGTTGGTACAAGTACGAGTTCTCTTCTGTGTTCCTCCACCACATTTCTTGCTGCAAGAAGACCAGGCCGAGTATTGGGTCCATCCACCGTTAACTGTTGTATAAAATAAATAATAGAAATCAAATTGAATAAACGGTGTCATTTTCCAATACAAAATCCTTCAATCATAATTTCCGTTACTTCTTCATAGTTGCCTAGCTAGCTTCTGCTCAATATATTGAAGAACGTTAACCTGATAGCGAATATCAACAAATATCTAAATCACAGTACAAAGAGGGTGTGAGTTACCAACCTGGACAAGGTTTTGCATTGCATTTTCGTGTCTCTTCTGCAGGGCCAGAACATGGGTTTCCACCATGCGCAGGTGGTGGGTTGGTACAAGTACGAGTTCTCTTCTGTGTTCCTCCACCACATTTCTTGCTGCAAGAGGACCAGGCCGAGTACTCACTCCAGCCACCATCAACTATTGCACAGGAAAGATAATTATCAAATTTTGAACATTTTTCGAACGAATCAGTTGAGGACATACCATTTGTAAAGATTCCTGACATATTATTAATATCGAATTATGCAAAGCAAAGTAATTACAGTTTTACTAAGAGTAAGAACACTGCACACCTGGACAAATTTTTGCATTGCATTTTCTAGACTCTTCTGCAGCACCAGAACATGGTTTTCCACCATGAGCAGGTGGTGGGTTGGTGCAAGTACGAGTTCTCTTCTGTGTTCCTCCACCACAAGTCTTGCTGCAAGAGGACCAGGCCGAGTATGCGGTCCATCCACCATCGACTGCATTGAAGGTAATAATTGTATAGTGGAATGAATATGTAAGGGATAAAAAATATATCTTTAAGGTAAAAGAGCTGTGGGTTTGTTGTTTTCGTGGCAACAGCACAAAAAGAATGTGTTTCAATATTTCGCCGTCAAGTAAGTCATTCAGAAAAAAATTGAGCCAGAAGTATTTGGAATTGACCGAGCAACTCGCAAGGTAAGAGTCCTCGAATCTGAACGAATTTCAACGATAGTATTAATGGGCATATTATGCCAGTATCACTATAGAACCGGCTATTATACTAAGCAGCTTACTTATTTTAGCCGTCCCCCCTTTTTAGGTTAAAATAAGAATTTGCCTCATAAGACTCGATAAGAAGGCCTACTACATTACCCGGGCATGGCTTGGCAGCTTTGCATGGCTTTGTCTCTGTCGATGTTTTGAGCTTCACGTTGTACGATGGGCATCCTGGACGAGTGTCTTTGGAAAGGGTGAGTTTGTACATAACACCGTCGCCACATATTTTTGCAGAACAACCAGTATATTCTTAAACAGAAGAAGAAGTTTTATTGGTACCATTCAGTTGTTTGATTGAGGTTTTTGAGGTTTTATTTGAAAGTAAGGGGGTTGGTCTATTTTGCTGAGGGCCCGGCTAACTTGAATAAGATACTAAAGGTCGTCTCGATTTGCCTTTTTTGCCCTTTGCAGCAAACAGTCACGTGATGATATATCACTTAATAGTGATTAAATTGACTCTACTGGACGGCAAACAAACATAAAAAATGCTACGTATCTTGAGATTAAACGCGCGTTGTAAGGGCATAACATCATTTTGTTAAAGGTTTTACTCAAGGCCTTAGAGATTTAATGAAACTTATTTTGGATAAATTAAATAAACTATTTTTGCGTTCCAAGGGCCTACTGCCACTAAATTATTTATTAAGTAGTTTATAAATCCCATAATTACCACTTTTCAGGTGATACATGAAATTAGACCAGTAAGTGCCAATGCCATAGTCTCCTTGGACTTTACAGTTGTCTTTACAGCCGTGTTTATCGTACGTTGCATAGGCGTCTTTGGATCCCCAGCATTCCTTGAAGTATTGGACGCCAAAGTAGTCATAATTTTTTCTCTCGGCTTCTTTGCGGCATTCTTCAAAGATGTGTTTGTAGTCATCAGATACCACAGTTTTGAAGTAATTACCCATAGCACGATCAGGAGCATCGGCGTAGCAACCAAGTGGTTCCCACTCTGAACAACGAAGGCTCAAAATTAGCAAAAACATTCGACGTCAGAAAAGACACACTACTGACGAATGTACGGCCCAATGCACAAAAATGATAATAATAATAATGATGATGATGATGATGATGTTGATGATAATAATAATAATAGTGATAATAATAATAATAATAATAAACTGTGGAACTGAAGACCACAGTAAACAATGAGAAACGAGAGCCCAAAGCCCCATGTTTGGAATGAGGACTATAAAAATAAAGAGAACTATAGAAATATAGCCTAGACGTAGTCCCCAACACAGGTACTATCTTGAACATTCGAAAACCTAGAGAAGAAGAAGAAGAAGAAGAAGAAGAAGAAGGCAACAGCAGCACCAGCAGCAGCAGCAGCAACAACAACAACAAGATGACGATAAAGAGCTCAAATCAACAAAAGAAGCATAAACTCACCGGCAGCTTTTGTGGCATGCGTTGCAATCAAAAGGATGAGTAAAACCCACATCATCATGATGGTAGACTTTCGCCCGTTGTATCTATAAGATAATGAGAAACATCATCAATAGCCTCATAAACGTGATACTCAAAAGCACTTTGGAAGATCAGTTGACCAAGTAAGAGAAATTCATCTTTGTCAGAACACATATGAAACAGCTGACTGTTAAACTAAAGCAAAGTTACTAACTCAGGCCAGAAAGATCTTCATTTGACTTACCTCTGGTCAGTCTGCTCCAAGACGTTGGTTTAGTACATACGATCGGACCCTTTATTTATAGTAAGGCCATAAAACTAATTTTCCAAAGTTGTCAATCATCGGGGTGTATCCTCTTTTTTCTTTGCACAAGTTATTAACAACTACTTTTTAGGCAATTAATACGTTCATAGAAATATGACAGAAATTTATAGGAGTAATCATGGCCCTGTATTTTTTCTTTTTTTCATTTTCCTTTTCTTTTTTTCTTTCTTTTCTTTTCTTTTCTTTTTTTTTTTTCCTTGAGGAAATGCACAACACTTTTTAAGTATTACAACGCTGCTACTTTCTGGATCGTTTGGAATTTTTTTTCATCCATTTTTTCAAACTGAAGCTTAATTTATCCGCGTTGCGATTGATTTCAATAATGTTTTAATTGTCACAAGAAAGGGGGACGCTCACTGACATCGTTTTTAATTAGTACATAACAATAAAACAATTTCATTTTCGGTCGACCTTACGGCTGCTTGGATAAGAGTTAGACGTCAGGTGCAGGGATGGGGGCGGGTAAAATAGAGTGAGGTAAAATGAAATGAGATTCACATAAAATATCAGAAAAAATATTTTGATGAGATTTTTCGGGTAATTAGTTTTTTTATTGGAAAAGGGTGCTGAAAATGTTTTCCATATTTCCGTGCAACTCTTATGTAAATCATTATTTATAGACCGCTATATAATAATGAAATGTTTTAACACTTTATATGTTAAATAATGCGATGAATATTTTCAATGGTTCTTGAAAGTCTGGCATATTAAAACGTGTCTAATAGATCTTTTCCGAATTCGCTTGAATGATCAAGAAGGAATGGTTTCACGTTGAGACTGAATTTGATATTTTTATTGATCAAGGCCAACCTCGACCTAAAAACCATTCTTTCGGGGTCATCCAAGCAAATTCGGGAAAGGTCGATTTCCTTCAAATTTATGAACTAAATTAATACCTATAGTATATTTCTTTGCAAAATTTCTTTCCTTAAGGTCTTGAAGACGTTTTTTAGTGACCACGCTTTCACGCTGCAGATAAATGATTTTTGCGCGATAAATACTACGTGAAAAGACTACGTGATAAGAAACTTTTGACAATTTGAAGAAAAAAAGGTGGATTTTCTCTCATAAAAAAGACATTGTGAGCAAATTTTAGTTTTAGACAAAAGATTTTAAGTAAGTTGAATTAAAAAGTTAATTTTACCTAGATTTGTAATTTTTCTTCCTTGCTTTTTATTTCTACTTATGGATGACTGTATTATTTAGTTTTCCTGTGAAAAATAAGTCAAAACCTTAATTACCGTTCGCGCTATGAATTCTTTTCTTTGGAATGGTTGTTCTCGTTACTTTTCATGCAATTCTTGTACTAGGTAAGCATTCATTAAATCGCGAAAATCTCAAAAACGACTTCGGGACACCCCTTTTTTGTTTTCAGATTCGAAATTAACAAATTTCAGTTTAAAATATTGTAATTCAAAAAAAATTTCATGGATATTTACAGTAGTAGTAGGCAGTCACCTTAACGTCTAAGGAAAATGATTAATAATATGAAGAAGAATAAAAAAGAAAGACTAGGAAAGAAAGAAGGAAAGAAGAAGAAGAAGAAGTAAACAACAATAACAACAACCTTAAAAAGATGTTTAATAGTTTCAAACCATTCTGGTTTGGGACCAGAAGAATATATATATATGAGTTTTGCTGATGAAGGCTGAATGGCCGAAACGTCCAATTAAACAGTATCTAAGTTACAAGTTGATCGTCTTGGCT
>WUAP02135296.1:0-13119 GCA_015163945.2 Stichodactyla helianthus
AAAAAACAATGGAATTGGGACGTGACTGGTATTTAAACAATTTTAAACAATTTCGTGTTTTGCATCGAAACAATGGATTTAGGGCTTGGTAGATATTTAAGCCTCTTCAAACGCACGGGCTCGGGTTTGCATTGAAATTCAATGCAAACCCTCGCCCTAGCGTTTGAACCTTTATATAAAGGCCAGATGTCCAGAACTAAATACATGTAAATGTAAATGGTTTGTATTTTATCTTTAGATATCACACATTTCGAAAAGGATAAAGATTTTCAACTTTCTTATGGACTACTCATTTTAATATCCAGACAGGTGTGCTGGTGGTTTTCCGAATCTCTGTTTATGATATTTACATGCCCCCCTCTCAGTTTGCAAATTTGTTATCTGAGCTCCCTCTACATATGATTTAACAAATCATCATGAGCCCCCCCCCCACCAGTGTGACCCCAACTTTTGGCTGACCCCTGCTTTGGAGCTAATTTTTTGGTGCACTCCCCCCCCCCCCCCCCCCCCCCCCCCCCCCCAAAAAAAAAAAAAAAAAAAAAAAACACACATATTTTACAACCATCACTCCTGAGGGGCTCGTCCGTGAGGTTCACTCCACACACATTACCACTACGTTCAATAGTTTTCAGCATACAACTCTCAGCTCCACAATTGATTTTTACGGAGGGAGGAAAACTGGAGAACCCGGAGAAAAACGCTTGTGACCAGGGAGAAAACAACACATTTAACAAACTCTACTCACATGTGGCATCTGCAGGGCTCGAACCAGTGACCCCGTGACCCGTGACCCGTGACCCGTGACCCGTTGGACCACCACCACCACCACCACCACCACCACCACCACCACCACCACCAGCAGCAGCAGCAGCAGCAGACCTCATAGTCTAGTTTAATCGACTTGTCCTCTAGAAACTGATGAATACTTGTGCACCGTATTTTACTGGCCGAAAACATGTAAAAAGGCTTACGTGTCGCCCCAGTCCAGTATGATATCCAGAATGGGTACCCTGTGGTACAACAAATCAGTCAAGTGGAACTCGTCTTTTTGTCATCAGAATTTCGATAATACATGCTTTAGTTAAGACTGTTGAAGGAGACGTTCGTGATTGAGGTACGTGTGTTCTATCATCTTGAAGAGCCGTCTTAATAATATATAATTTTCTATGGGATAGATCCAAAATCTCTTTAATAATACACCAGAATGATTTCCAATGTTCAGGAAACTTGACTAGAATATCATGGAAATCACTGACCAAACTGTAAACTTCATTCGATCTGAGTTGTCAAAGTCCTTCAGCAATCACAAAATTATTATTGCTCCTTCTAAAGTGGAGGTTTATTCTGCAAAGACAAAAGACTTCCTGAAAAAAACTTCGGATGTGAAATGGTCTTTACTGTGTTCAGGGATTCTAGTTGTTGTCTATAATACTAAAGAGAACAGAGATAGACTACAGCTGTGCTTAGCTTCGCCAAAGACAGCTAGTATACTCTGGCAGGAAACTGTGGTGCCTTTTACGACTATCGACTGTCCTCATCCAACATTTCATACACTTACTAGTACACGGAATTACCAGGAAAGAACTGGAATTCTCTACCAAAACAAAACTGTGGCAAGACTGGTTTTTCAGGTCATGAGTATGTTTACTTCACAAACTCGTTCTCAAACTTCCAAGAAAGTATTGCGATCGCAATCATTTTGCGTTGCTCCTAGACCTAAGACAACGCCGGTAGCTCGCGATATGAGAAATACTATAGAAATGTGTACTATAGCTCTGTCTAAGATTCATATTCAACAGGTATTCAGTACTCCTAGCTCTTCGCCGCAAGTATCTGGCCCGATGAAGGCCACAGTATGTGTCTCGCGTCGACCACAGCAGCTAACCGTCACACCAGAGAGAAAATTCTCAAGTCCTGTGATCCTAAAACGTAGGGAAACTCTACCGTTAAGCCTATTGACGACTGATTTATGTACTACTGAACTATAACAATAACAATAACATCTATAGAATATATAGTAATTATAATAAAACAGTTTTATTTTAGGCTAAAATTTGTTTGATGTAAATTATTGTTGGTAACTAATTATTTGGTTGGCAACATCTTCAATTAAGTTTAATGAATATTTCCATTTGGAAATTAAAAGGTTTGGCATTTATCAAACTTTATACTAGGCTAGTGAGGGTTTACTAAATTTTTGGACCGATCATTAGACGGACTAGTACTTTCTAGAAGAGATTAATTTTAAAATCTGCTCGTGTACTTTTTAAAAGGAACACAGGATGGAATACACGTAGACACTTAGTACTATTATAAAGTTTACGCTCACATAAACTTGCTGTTTATACTTTATCATAATGTGATATTGGTCTGTTGATTGATCAGGGGATACAAAATAATCTTTTCGGTTCTTAAGCGACAAAAACGTTTTTTAATATGCAGATACAGAATTTGGTTAAATTTTCAATTTATGTGATTATTGAAAATGGTTTGAAGGATTTTCTGTTTTCTGTTTTGTGGCATGCATCAAAAATGAAGTATGTTTTCGGAACAGCAGAAACAAAATCCAATATATAGTAGGAATATCTGGGTTCATAAGTTCAGAGCATGATAAACCGGCCGTCAAACCACAATGCCTCAATATTAAGATATAGAGCTTTTGCGGTTTTGGATAAGAATTGGAGAAATTATCTGATTTCCTGTTTTCATACGAAGAACTGTACTCGACTTTAATGAAAAACATGCTCGCCTATTGCTATGCCAACGCTTTAATGGAAATTCTTTTGCAAAGTTTCGACTTTAATTTTGCGGGCGTTCAGTATCACTAACAGCGTTTCTAATTTGATTTTGATCAAACCTAATCCTTTCTTGGTGATAAAACTACTAGCCTTCAATCAAAACCTCATTGTACTAATCTTCACTGTTTGAACAGTCAAAACATATTGGGCGGGTCTAAGCTGTGGCTGAACGAGGTCAAACTAAGATTTTATCTTAAAAGGGTTACACAATTTTTAAATAGTTAAAGTCGCGCCCCGAGTTTCTTTAAGTTAAAGCAATTTGTTCTCTGTTTCGATATCAAAAAGGGTTTTGTAAAAGTAAATATTTTGCTTTTAGCGGGTTTTCTGTGACATTAAATGGTTTTCTAGTGGAAGGATACTGCACTCAAATGGGTTTTGCACTCAAATGGGTTCCGCACTCAAATGTAGATCCGCACTCAAATGGTCAGGTAATGTCAACAGTTATGCAGTTGAAGCGTAGCGTAAAGGCTACTTGTGTTTCTTTAGGTAATTCAAAAACCATTCATGATCACTTTGTGGATAAGAGGGGATTTCATTCTCGAAAGGCGATGCGACCAAAGCACTTGAATGGCTTCCGCACGCAAATGGCTTCGGCGTCTTCAACATGGGCGGCATTATTCCAAGGTAACGCACTTACCAAGCTAAGAATCTGGAATCTATTTTTCGTAAAAAAGGATTATCTGATTATAAAATGCTTGAAATTCGATAGGGTGGGCAAACTAAAGCGCGCGTCTTTTTTCTTGCCCTCGAGCACATATCTTCGTAAAAGGTTATCGTTGATACATAATGTACAGGGGCATCAGAAATGTCGGTAAGGCTGCATTCATAATGTATGGCGGGGGGGGCAGGTGAAATTCAGGGGGGATCTGAAAATTTTCTTATATTTTCTTTTCTTTTCTTCTTAAGGGGGGATTTCAAATTTTTTTGGACATTAAGGGGGGATGTAAAATTTTAGGTAACGCTCTTAAAGCTTAGCTGAGGGGGATACATGATTTTTTTCTTATTACAAGGGGGGTCTTAAAATTTTCTTACTAAAAAAACAATTTCACCTCCCCCCCCTGCCATACATTATGAATGCAGCCTAATGTCAATGTTCCAGTTAAATAGACCCCTTGCAGCAATCCCCAAAGCAGTTCAATTTGGAGGACAAACCAATATAATTTTACTTTCCTTAGAATCTAAGATAAAAAATATTCCTTTAATCCTTGATCATTCACATTGACTGCTTTGGGGATTGCTGCAAGGGGTCTAGAAGTTATCACGTGACATTTTTATTAAGGGCTTCAAGGTATGTCATACACAGGGTCTGTCTATGACCTGTGTAGAAAGATACAAGATCATGACTACTGCTCCAGGGGTGGAACCAGGAATTTTTAGGGAGGGGTGCATCATTTATGTTTGGGGAACTGAGAACCAAAAATAGATTATAATAAAGCCATAATTGGCTGTAAACCACTCATCTCAGGAGGGGTATGCACCCCCTACACCCTTCAGATCCATTGGAGAAAAATTAAAAATAATTGAAAAAATATACTGCCCCATTCTCCTTAAGTTCTTGTGAAGACCTTCTGCCCTCCCGAAAATTTGAACACCCTCCCACTTGCACACACACTCCAATCACCACCACAAATAAACTATTTGCTATAATACATTCATTGTCTGTATTTTTTCAAGAACTGTCCTTAAGAAATAGCATGCATTCCAATACCCCCTTCCCTTCGTCCCTTTATTTCCAGACCCTCTAAATTTTCCTCTAGCCCCCCCTCCCCCCAGGCATAAATATAATGAAAAGTCCCTAACCAGTTACTGAGATCAGGGGGGTGATGGTACAATCAACTGCCTCTTTACATTCTCTGGAAAAGTAAACCCTCTGGATTTGCAAGACCGTTACTTTGGCATGCATTTACTATTTTAGGTGATGTCACCTAAATATTTAGCTAAATTAGATAAATAAATTATGTCTAAGTATTCAACAGTGTGACTAAAACAATCGGCTACAAGTTTTATCACTCAGCTAGTTTTTCTAAGGTTACATACCTGGCTCCGTGCGATTACCTATATCAATGTCAGTGTTATATTATGATATACCACCATGATAGAGTATAAAAAGATTATAATGCAGTCTATCTAGACTTTAATGAATGAATGAATGAAAGCCTGGTTTGTCTGGGGTCAGCTTGTGGTCAAGTCTCAGTCAAAACAAAGACAAATCGAAAGCTGAAGCTACCAGTAATCTGATATTTCACATTTTGGTTAACTTTACAAAAAACAACATTAATTAACATATAGCCTCCAATGCAGCTGTTTCCGGTAACAGTCAGGGGTGTAGTTAGGATTTCATGAAGGGGGCAGGGGTCCCAAATTCAAAACAAATGCCATTTTGTTTGAGTCCCCTGAAACATTGAACCAAAAAAAAGCTGAATGCCAAATGCTGAACCCCCCCAAAAAATCACTTGTTTGGTTTACAAAGGGGAGGGGGGACACGGGCAACCTAGGATCCCCCTAGATACGTCCCTGGGTAACATACTTTTCTTAACTATTTTGTAATACATTGTATTACAATGACCCTCTATCTACCTCAGTGGTTACAGAAATTATTAGCAACCGGGCATTTATTAGGGGATGGATTGGTGCTTTTTTTATTTGCTCGACATTTCTTCTGGTGGCCCTTGCTGGTCTTTGTCTACCACTGAACTTATCATTAGTTGGGGAAGGGGTGCAAATTTCCTCAAAAGGGAAGGTATCACAAATTTTGCTACCCTGATAGCAGAGGTCTTTTTCTACCCTCTGTTGGTCCTCCCTCCAGCCCCCTGCTCAGCCATTTGGAGGGAGAGAATAAAGGCCTCTGCTTGCAGGGTAAAATTTTGCAAGTGTTTTGGAGTGGGCATGCATTTTTTAGTATCCATCAGGAGGGGGGCGGATAATTTCTTGGGGAGTGAACAAAAAACATCATCATAGTAAAAATGAAATGACTACTCTCTTTCCCCATGCTAATTGATGACAGTCCCTTATGTGGCTGCCAATTTAGTAGAAAACATGACCCAGCAAAAATAATAGAGTCCCCTTTTTTAGCCACACAAAAAGCTATGACTCCCTCCCAATTTGCACAAGCCAACTCCCCTCTGATAAAGCAAAAATAAAAAGAATAAGATAAAATAGAGAAGAAATGGGAGAACTGGGTAGAATAGGTATGAATAGGTATGTGTAACTGTTTCAGTGCATTGGCAGATTTAGCTGGGGGGGGGACATTGTGGAATAGCCCCTTCCCCCCTCCCTAAGGACAGGAAAGTGCCCTTCTGATCTTATACTAATAATGTGCCCAGCTCACAAATACCACAGGTACCCCCCAAAAAAATCCTGGATTTGCCTCTGTTTTGGTTTTTCTTCAACACTCAAATCTGTAATTCAGTCAATGAACAACCTCTTTTATTTTCCGGCTGAATATCTGATCTATTCCACATCTGAATAAAGTTCTAGTTCACAGCATTGGGCAACTTAAATTTACAAAAAGACATTGATCTGTACATGATATTTACTACATTACAAACTGTATTTAATTATATAAACTGTTACATTACAAACTATTTGTCTGGTGTGTGTAAACCACAAATTTATTTACAATTCCCAAATATTGAAAAAGTGGTCTTCCAAAACAGATAGTGGGACAAAATCATCCCAATTTTCCTTAGTAGACATTTATATTTTCTAGAAAAAAAGTGTTAAATCTGCCATGTTAATGGTTTTAGTAGAATATTTTCCTACTTTACTACTATGGGAAATGTAAAGAATTTTCTGGTTACAGTCAAAACAGCTTAAGTGTACCCCTCTAGATTCCACTGATGGTTTCATTATTCAAATACTGAGTTGATTATTCAAACTTCTCTACTTAAATTTTGATTGAAAATGCACCCAAACTTTATACTGGCCTTTCTGTGGTGTTTCTCCTACCTATTTATGGCATTCCTTGAAGAATCCAATCAAAATTCAATTTGAGAATTGATTTTGAAGCTTGAACAATCAACTCAATGCTTGAATAATGAAATCATTAATGAAATCTAGAGGGGTATGATTGACTGTAAGAACTATACTGTTTACTAGTAATTTCCTTGGCTTGAAGCCTAACCATCACCATTATTAGTTAGCTTATTTTAGGCCAAAGAAACAGTGTGGGGTCTAATGATGTCAATTAGACCAATATCTTTTCCTCAGGTTCAGAGAAAACCACTCCATTGCTTACCAAATATATTAATGCTTTTATCTATTGTTAAGTCATGACAAAAAGGTTTATGTCTAATGATATTTGTATGTAGTTTATAAAAAGAGACACATAAAGATCCTATTATCGTACAGTATTGAACACGAAAACATTAATCGAACAAGTTTCATATCATATCATCAGCTCATTCTAAACCAGACATGCACATGTTTGAAAGTAGAGGTTTGAGGTTTAGAGATGTATATCTAGCAATAACATAATATTCCCATGATAAGATGTCTTTTATGTTGTATTGTAGTATTCTGATGGATTGGATTTTCATGCCATGCTTTAAAGAGATAACAAAACCAACTAAATTTACATTAGAATGAATAGAAATAATAGAAAAAATAAATGAAATATGGTAGTTCAAAAATCTTAAAGATTATATACCTATTGTAACTAGAAAATAGCAGAAATAAAGCTGCATAATGAGACAATTTAATTTATATATTAACTTATTTTGTATAAAAAAAAATAAAGAAATAATCATTTTGATTTGAGCTCTTTCAAAATGCTGGTCGATTTTTATAAGTATTTTGACAGATTTCTTGTCTCAAAGGAAAT
The DNA here is from genome assembly GCA_015163945.2 of Stichodactyla helianthus. Lineage (NCBI taxonomy): Eukaryota > Metazoa > Cnidaria > Anthozoa > Actiniaria > Stichodactylidae > Stichodactyla > Stichodactyla helianthus. The sequence goes on from WUAP02135296.1 coordinate 7,621, forward strand.
GAAAGTAAACTGAGATTAAGGCAAAATGAAAGAGAAAAAAATGGGAATTAATAAAAATCTATTTCTGACAAACTGAATAAATTGTAGTCTCATTTTTACTTTGTAGAAAAAAATGTTTTGTCTGAAGCTATGAGAATAGTTTGGAGATGTTTTAGGATTTTAAATTTACATGCACTTGACACTTCCAAAGGAAATCACTGACAGATAACGAAGCATCTAGCGTAATGTTACAGTTCTAAAACCAGCTCTGACTCATGTATGAATTGATTTATATTAGCAAAAGGATTTCAAAACGCTTGTCACATATACGTCTGGGTGTATTATTCAAATCCAAAATTGTTTTCCTTTAGATTGGGAAAATATTTTTGTTGAGTTGGACAGCCTGTTTTTCTTTTTATTTCTAACCAATTTTTTTTAGAAAAATATTCCTGAATTAGTTTATCTATTCTGGTCATAGCGAGTGCCTCTAGGTTATCTCGATATTCTTGCTAAATGACGATGAAATTCAATCTTATAACAGCAATAAGCTGTTCGCTAAAACGACTTCGCAAACACAGCTGAAACGAAACAGGCCCCGCATTGTTGTCTTTGTACGATTTCAAAAATGACTAAAGCTTATGAGTCTTCCGATACACATTGTTCTGTACACATTCGTAATTTTCTCCAACTGAACTCGATATTTCCTTTTTAGGCTCCAATTCCAACGATTAATAACCTTGTCGATGCGTTAGAATTCACCTTTTTAATGTCCATTTATTTTGTCTCAAGTAGTTCGGCACATCTGGTCGAATGCCATGTTGCTTTCAATGGAATGAAGAAGACTTTGATTTCATCTTTGATTTGAACGGCTCTCATCGTCTTCTTTTCGTCACGCTAAAAGCTCTCCTAAGGTTTGCTGTCCTACTTGAATGTCCATTCATGGGTTTTTTATTGTCTTTCTGCGAGTCAGAATTATTTGAGTCGAGTCCATCGTTGACTAACGTTGCATTCGTTATACTCGTTACATGGCTGAACAAACAAGGGCTTGAAATTTCATTCTTTTTCAACTTGCGAAACTTTTTAAATTTGTCTTTGCTTGACGACACATGAAGTTTATCAATTTCTGGCAACGATGTTGTCTGTATAGCTTCCTCTAAACTCGATATAACGTCTTTCAAAAATAATGTCGCGGCCTCCTCGTCCCCGAACCTCAAACCGGCCATCACGCCGTCACCAGTCGACAAAGCCATAACATGGAAATTCGTCTGTTGTTCTCTGTAGTTTGAATTGGCGGTAATAACTTCTTTCCAAATGCAGAACCCACTTTGTTTATCCATCAAACATATGTTCATTCCTCGTGGATTCCTGGACCCACTATCGCCTGAATTCACGACAAGTGCTGGGATACCAGTCCTAACATATTGCCACGAGTTGGCTGAAGTTTGTACGGTTGGTGGCTGCCACAAGTATAGATTTGCTACTGCGTTGCACACGACTACCTTGCTCGACAGGCATGAAAGTGAAAGTTTTATCTTGAAAATATCTTTCTCTCCAAGTTTCTGAGATAACGTCTCGTCGCTTAAAGCTTGCCGTACGGACATTTGACCAATAAACTAGAAAGTATTTACCAAAAACTGCATCGAGATCCTTCAAACAAATACCTTGTTGATTTCAATAATAACACACAGTGGTCGATTTCATTATCGTGTCTGTCCAATTGTTCAATGGAGTTATCAGAAAAGAACATTCCACAGTATTGCCAGAAGACCTGAGACAGCTCTCTTCGTAGTCCAAGTAAAGGGGAAGTAGTTTTCAATGGGAGAAAATCCGATTTTCACTGTCTTGATTGATCTCAGCGTTCGAAACTGTCTTACTCGAGTCCGGTTCGCAAATAACATCTGACGTCACGTGGGGTGTCTCGCCATTAGAACGAGGGTGGGGTCGTGACGTTTTTGTGTCACGTCTTCACATCCGTCACGCCACTTTGAGGTTTTCTCGGAGTTAATTTTTGAATAATTCTGGTATTTCAAAGGGCTTTCTTTTTGCAAAAATTAGAAAAAAAATCAAAGCCCGTGAAAATTAAAATGTATTTTCCAATGCCCTTTTCGTCAATCCTTAGCTTCAATGTTATCATACTCGAACCATCGTTATATCCAGTTCCTTATAAGGCAGTAACTTAAGCGTAGAGATGATCGTTTATTTGAAAGTCTTTCTAAAAGTCATCATAGACGTGCCCGAGATCTAATCCACATAATTCTTCTAACAAAGCTAATAAATCAAACTTGATTAACCTTAGAGCGCAAAGGATTAGGGAATAATTTCAACATATTATTTCTTTTCGTTTTGTGTTTGTGTTTTTCGGCATGAGGGACGATAAGATTAACGCCACTAGAGACATATCGAGTGAGCAAGTTATTAGTTTGTTAGCGGTAACGTCAGCGAGAAAATATTCGACTTGTTAAGACAAATAGAATATCACGGAACTACAGTTTCCCTAGTTTCTTTCTTGTTTTTCTTTTTCTTTTTCCATGCCTTATTTCCTTCCTTGTCTGTTCTTTTTTCTCCTATCTGTCTTCTTTCTTCATGTCTTAGTTCATTACTCTTTCGATTCCCTTAGCTTCTTTCGTTTTCCGCTCCTCTTTTCTGCTTTCTTTTTTGAAAAGAACTAATTCAACACAAACTAATAAGCCAAAAATAGTCATTCTGTTCAAGTATCTGCTAAAAAATGGGGAAAATAGAAAAAAAGAAAAAAGAAAACAAGAAGAGAAAAAAGGAAAGGAGGAGGGAAGGAAGGAAGGAGAGACAGAAAAAAGAAAGGAAGGAAGGAAGGAAGGAAGGAAGGAAGGAAGAAAGAAAGAAAGAAAGAAAGAATGAATGAAAGAAAGAAAGAAGGAAGGAAAGGAAGAAGAGAGAACACGAAATCTGGGTGGCTGTCACATATCCATCATTGCTCTCACAATTAAGACGCAAGGGGTACTTAGTACTATTCACATGGCGCACGCGATATTAAGAAGTTTCCCTATTAATGCTCTCTTTGTCTCATTACAGTAACACCGGTTTCTGCTAGAACCCTTGACATTTCTAAAACAGATTTTCGCATAAAAGGTTCTTAGACCTACCTTCATTCTCCATGCAGGTCCCCTTACTCTGATGACCGTCACGTGCAATTTCTTTTCGGTAAAATCCCAGTTTTGATTTCATATTCATTTCAAATCTTCATCCCATTGCGCAGCCGCAATGAATCGAACCTGACATCCGAGTTGCTATGTGGGAGACACACAGTGATACGGTACATGCACCACTGCAGCACACGCATATCACACCGAGTATGCACAGCAGGTACAGGTGATAAATTAAATGGTCATTGAACTGAGTGGAGTGCGATTTGTGCTTAAATCGCACTGCTGATCGAGATATCTGGGACCATGTATATGGTCAAAGTTACCTTGTATAAACTCATTTAAATTTAGAATAAGGAAATGCGATTTGTCAAGTTTATCAGAAAACAATAGTAATTGCTGTAAATTGTGCAGCTCTTAATATTGCATATTTTGAATCTTTTACCTATTAACTTACTCACGTCCCCGGCCCCCCACTATAATGTATATATTAGATTCTTATGATATACTTTTAAATGTTCATAACTTATATACTTTATCTTTTATCTTTCTTTTCTTTTTGTTTTCTTTAGTGTCCCCATTAAGTTGTATAAACTAATAATTTGGCACTTAAAGTTATCATTATTATTATTATTATTATTATTATTATTATTATTATCATCATCATCATCATCATTATTAACCAATTAGATTGCAGATTTGCTAGCGATTTCAAAATGGCTGGAATAATGGTTCGTACCGATCTTGGCGCGGCGGGGAAAGACTATACAATGTCAGGTAAAATATTCACTGAGCGATTGAATCAACACACTTCATTTCTTCCATTAAACTTCGGACAAGGGCAAAGTCCTTGTAAGTGAATTAATAGTTTCAAGTTTTTATTCTAGAGAAAAAATATTCAGAGATTTGGTTCTTTTTTTCTTTGCTTTACTTTTTTCTTTTTCTTTTTTTCTTTTCTTTTCTTTTTTTTTTTTTTTTTTTTTTTTTTTTTTTTTTTTTTTTTTTTTTTTTTTTTTTTTTTTTTTTTTTTTTTTTTTTTCTTTTTTTTTTCCTGCCTACTGACTGCCAAATTTTTCAAATGCGACCGGAAGTCGTCAGAAAAATAGCAGTATTGTTCAGACTGGAACCATTTCCGGTGAAATAGTTTTGCTAGTACGTATTGTACACAATTATCCGGGTTTAATTGACCCTTAAAAACGATGGAAAGCGTTCTCTGCGAATCATTTTTAGTTATCAACTCTTACTAGGTGCTAAACAGGTCACGTTACCAGCCTTAGTAACCTCCCCCCTGATCCCCTTAAAATCGAGCACCAGAAGTATTTCTTTTTTTAATAAAAGTTCACACGAAAACTACATCGGACGGCACGTCGTTTTGCTACCCAGTACTTTTTTTCCATAAGTCCTAATAAACTTTCAATTTTATGGACTTTTTGTGGTGTGTGTAGTGTATGTGTGAACGTCCTGAAAACCACCCACTGAAGGGATCGATGTTTATCAATGCTCAATATTCAAAATATTATTAATCTCACATGTATATGTCGATTGTCCATTACTACATTGACACAGCATGATAATAGGACTTCTGCACTGACAGGTCACGAAATAGCTCCTAATAAACCGGACACGTCCGAAGGAATATTCGGCAGGTGAGAACACGAAGTTCACGGCCGCTCTAGTTCACTAAATTTGCCAGAAATACAGTCTCGAGAAAGTACAACGTACAATCTAAGAATATCTTGTTCCAATTTCAGTCGCAGCATCGTTCGTATGAATCGTATTTTTCTTAACTTCTTTGGAATCTCGAATATTTTGTATGCAATGGTTTGGTTTCCTTCCGGCGGCCGCTCCTGACCACACTATTATACACTTATATTTCAAAAATCGTTGTCGATTCTGACGACAGCTGAAGGGAACAGTCAACACTCTAAGACTGCAAAGGATTTCGGTAATTTTTTTCAAAATTAATTCATCTAGAGCACATTTTGGTTGCATGCGTTTGTGATATATATTTCTGGCAAGCTGCAATGGTAGTTCAGGTGTTAAATCGAATATTTTAATTGGAAAATACCAGTACTGCAAACATGATTTATGAGTAAAATTACCGAAATTCTTTGCGGCCTTGGAGCGTTGACTTGCTTCGGCTGCGACAACGATTTTTGAAATAGGTGTATATTTTCTCAGGGGGGCCGCATTCATTGGGGAGGGGTGCGGAGGTCGGCGCGCGCATAAAAAGGACGTCTCGCGCTGTCCTCTCGAGTTAATTATATTACTTCAAGTTGCTACGTGTGGCACAGGGAGCCCAAGCAATGAATCAGACATGAATTAGAAAAAAAAAATGTTAAGAATATGAAAAATAAAATTTCAACCTTCTAAAATTGTTTGTGTCTTCTTTATTTAACCT
>WUAP02135307.1:0-13118 GCA_015163945.2 Stichodactyla helianthus
GACAAAAATTAAATTTTCCGAATTCAAGGACTATTCAAGGACTTAACACATTTTCAAGGACTTTTCAAGGCTTGTGCGAACCATGCATACATTATGAATGCAGCCTAACGGTCACTGCTGTAATAATCATGAAATAATGTTATAATTAGGTTTTAGTCTATTGATATGCCTTTATACTCACTTGGTTGATTTGAAGATTTCTTAACTTTAATTCCTTGTTTTCTGGCTATTTTATCTCCATAATAAGTGAGAAGTTCTTCTCCAACCTCTATTTTCTTGGTTACCATGTAGTATATATTGTTATCATACTGCACGCTTCGCATATTCTGTTCAGCAAGACTAGGGCTGCAACTGACATATTTCAGCCAGTTAGACTGAAGGGATTCACGACCATCTACCAGGTGTTTGATCTTGCCATAGTCATCATGAACCTATAAAACAATTTTCATATTAATTTTATTCTTATTTTTCCACTGAAATTTTCTGTTAGCAGAGGTCTTTTTTCCCTCCATTTTGATTTTAGATTGGGGAAGAAAAAATAACCTCCACTGCTGATCCAGGCATACAGAGGGGAAGAAAAATGGCAGTGCTCACATGCAGAGCCAGAGTAAGGTTTGAGTATAGGAAAAGAATGTACAAATAGAAGAGCTAGATGTTATTTAATACCAGTACTGACTTCCAAAGGACTCATTTCTTTTGCTTTTTTCCCCTTGTATAAAAAATAATTACTAAAGTAATAAAGTGGGTGATCATAACTCTCTGTCTTAGCTGGTCTATATTAATGTAAATAAATATAATGCACTTTTCAAAAAGTACCCCAGTTACCATCCTGTAATTATTATTGTGTAATTATTTCATCAACAAGTTCTTTAATTGATACATATTTAGCTTAGAATCAATCAAAACATACCCAGCTGAGCAAACAACTCATATTGCACAAAGCTTTATAATAGTTATGATTGCCCAGAAAATTAATATTTCCAGCTCAGCCATATTTTAAGCATATAAAACGCATCCATGTCTCTGAACTGTAATATAAACACTTTGGGAGATGTGTAGAGCATGACAAAAGCAAGCTTAACATACCAAAGCAGCCAAGCTAGTTTTTCTATTGCTTTTTGAGTGCTCTAGTACATCTTCCCGAGTGTCATATCACAGTACAGATCAGACATTTAAGTGCTCGTTATATAATAAATTTTCTCAGGTTTCTCCACATTACAATATATAATACAGAAGGATCATATTAGTATGCTATTATTAAAAGCTAGATTATTATTATTATTATAGTTATAAAACATGATCATAGATGTGATTTATTAATTTTATCAATTATCCCTTTTAAATTTAAAATTAACAAAAGCTTAGCTATATAATTATAAAATTTAGAAAATTATGATTAAAAAAAGCCAATAAATTAAGTGAATTAAATTTTATGTCCCTCTTAAGTACATATTTTCATTTAATCTTACATAAACCACACCACTCTTAGCAAAAAATGAGTATGATTGACCCTGCCCTGGAAGTATCAGTTTACTTTCAGAATAGCTAGAGTAGTTTTGCTTTTTGGGGGTGGAGGAATATAACTATGGTGCTGTTAACACTGATAAATGTCAAGCTAGAATTTTAAAACATTTTGCTCTAGACATTTTGGGGGGGAGGGGAGGGGGGAAGGGCCAAGACACCCTGAAGCTCCACCCTCTCTGTGGTGTCTGTATTTTATAAAAAAAGAGGAGAAAGGAGGCAAAACAAACATACAGTTGTAAAATTAATTAAATAAATAAATAAACAAACAACCAAATGATTGTTTGAATGAATGAATGAATGAATAAAAAGGAATAGGAAAAAAGAAATCACAGTGTTCACATGGTAGCAAACTAATTATAATGTTTTAGCTATACACAGCTGTAAACACAATACAAACTATAGCTACTGCAGTTATGTACAGCTTATGAAATTCAGAATCACCTTACCTCCCACACATATTGCACATCCTTGTAATTCTTAGCCTCTTCAGCAGAGATTTTCTTCCCAACATAAGGACCGAAGAACTCATGTTTTGGGATGATGCACCTTGCAAACACTCCAGGACCTCGCTGTTGAATGCCAGATTGTCGTATTTCAAGGCCAGGGGGGACTAAAACATCTGCTTCTGCAACTAAAAAAAAGTAAGAAAAAAAACGAAATTATTATAAAGTAAAATAAAATATGTGTTACATAATAAGAAAAAATGGTATGATCACATAATTATAGATAAATGCACAATATAAACATTAATTCCTGCATATATATATATATACCGGTAGTCTTTCTATGAATTCTTATAACACCCAATCATATAGATTGAATTACAGGATTATAGATACCTGCACATAATTGAACATGCAAAGCTAATGTAATCATGGAATTCAGGATTTTCTCCCCCTTTGTAATTGTAATAAGGTAATAACAGTATCTTATCTGCATGCATAGGCATTTTAGTACCTGTCCCCTCAATGGAATTTGCTTTATGTATTATAGTCAGGGACAAAGTAGGAGCTGGGAAGGGTGGAACTAGTGGGGGGGGCGGGGGGGGCCAAAGCCATGCAAACTTTTTGCCCATGGATATAGGACTTATTAAAAAAAAAAAATTCTAAGAAATGAGCATTAAAAATTATATAACTCTTGTTTCAAAGTACATGCAAGAAATATAGGTACAACATATTTTTGGTTATCAGAAAATTTGGATTTTAGGACAACCTTTAGCACCCACTTCTAAAATTATGCTCCTAAATAATTGTCATTATACAGTATATGATGGGTGTTTTTGTAATACAATGATATATCTCATTTAGGTCATATGTTCGTAATCTTCCATGATGATTCACTATCTCTTAAAGGGGGACTATGGCATCAAAATTCTTTGCATGACATCATACACTCAACCTAAGCATTCAGCTCCATACATTTCTTTATATTTTGTTTCTTAAACAATGTTATTTCTTTAACACTAAAAGTTTGTGTGAAGCAAGTTTTCTTACATTGTTTAGATTAAGGATTCATTTTCTGACCAGTTTTCTTCAATGCTATAGAACATTTACGTTGAGATATTTCAATTACAAATTACAAAGAAATGTATGGAACTAAAGTTTTGTGTAGAGTGTATGACATCACTGATACCTCTAAAGATTCATAAAAATCTAATAATTCCCAAAAGAATTTTCAGAAAACAAACTAAGCAGTTTTTGAACAGCTCTTTGAGAGTCTTTCAGTGTAGTTTCAATGAAGTTTCAGCTAAATTGAATGTTGAACAATTTTGATGCTAGTCCCCCTTGCTTTACAACTTATTTCAAAAAATGGTTGTTGGTAGGAGATCTGAAATCTGAGACCAATAGGAATTGAGCACTTAGCTGTGAATTTATTTATAAATTCGTTTTTATTCTCAAATTCTCTTAGTAATTGCATTCAGCTAAATATGACACCACCTTAATTTGGGTGATGACCTGCTCTGGCAAATTATCTGGCTCAAATTTCAGATCACTGACCGAGAACCTTTGCAGCTGAAACTAGATAATTTAATGACCAAATTATATAATCGTGATCAGCTTAACAAAGACAAAAATGAAAGGATTAGGACTATATATATATCTACATTTAAAGGATGAAGGCAAAATTAAAAAGTAGAAAAAAAGCTAGGAAATTTGTTCGGAAAAGTTAATTGATAATTGAATCTGAGCATTATAAGATGCGTCCAAAGAACGTAAAAACATCAACAACCTTGAAGTAATAATAAATAACTACAAACAAAGCTAGTAATTTAATATAATATGTATTATTTTTCATTATTTTTATATTTACGTTATTAATAGCATACGCTGCATTCTGTAAGTGTTTTAGAAAAGAAAGATTGGACTTATTCTTGTCCGGGAAAGTCCAGTGCCGAGTGCCGATCTAATCGCTATGTAAGTAATGAATATTTTGCAAGCTCGTTTGCGAGAAAAAACAAACCATTACGAAACATTCTACCGAAAGCCACGTAAAATAGCGAACAAATACACACCGACTCGAATGACTGAAATGATTACGATCATCTAAACCATCTATCGACCTACTAAGTGCTAGATGGTACATGTAAACAGTGTTTGTTTTAGTAAACTTCTCGCGCTGTCCGCTGTAACATTGCAGCATCGAAATGATTCCAGGAACTAAAGACACTGCAGTTTAGTGGTTTCCGACTAAGGAGACCGGCAATTACGTTTAGTTTTTAAAAGTTATTGTAGCGATAAACAGGATTTAATCGCTCAAAATTACGGCAGTGTGTTCGCCTTCTGAATATGTTTTATGTATTCATGATTGACTGATTTCAGCGTGTAGTTCGAGAATTATGAATATTCAATACTAAAACTGACGAGTTCGCAAGAAAAGGTCAATCTTTCAAAAAATTCTACGAATATACCAGCGCTATTTTAAGAATAAAACAGTCCTAAACACAAATAATCCTACGCCAGTATAGTATTTGTAGTAAGTTACAATGTTTCCCAAGTCCTGCCCTACCATGTATGCAACTATAACTCGTGCAAAGCGTGTCACAAAACTCTTCAGTTGTTCAGCACCCTGCTCTCCTCGAGCTTAACTCAATTACCACTTTCAGAGACTTTATTACGACTGTTTTATCGTGGCTTTTCCCTAGATTCCCAAGATACAAATAAAAAGTCTTTATAGTTAAAAAATTGCAGGTCGAACTGGTTCGCAAGCTAACTAATATATTCAGCTCTCGACCATGTGCTCGTATATGAATTTTAAATCAACTTACGTTTCTTGAGCTCAGAATCTGGCATATCTTCACCAAAATAATACTTGAGTTCGATCTTTTTACGAGGAACGGGTCGAGCACATGTCCCTTTACTAGACATGGCCTCGGATGACGATTTCTCGGGCCCTCCTGGTCCTTCGTCTTCCTCATCTTCGCTACTTTCTGTTTCTGAGTCATCCTCCTCGCCATTGCTGTAATCATCTTCCTCAAAGTCGTCCGCGTCAACTCCAGTTATTTCTGGATCTGTTTGGGTCTCGGCGTCTCTACTTTCGACTTTTTTCTCTTCTGCAGTCTCTTTACCTAAAAGATCAAAGAATTAGCTTTACAACTGAGAGGAAAATCGTATCTGAGTTTTCAATTTTATTTATTATTCAGCAGCGCGTCGAAATCTTCCACGCGCTCCGAGGAAGAAATTTGTAAACTGTACGGTTACCTTTTCCTTTCTTACTGGCTGATCGAGTCCCTATCGCCATCGTGTTGGCTTTTTCTTCACTTCAAGGGCTTTTTCTGTAGCTAAATCTTTGAAACAGGACCCCGAAGGAGATCAATACGAGATTCAAAGTTACTGGAACTCGAATAAGAGATACATCCAGATCATGTAGAAAAGCAGTCTCCGGTCAGCCAAATATGCCTCTTTCGGTTTTTACTAGCCAGCTGTCAATCAATTGCCTCAGCAAACGGCATTCGATTGGCTTTCTGTGTTATTAACATATGAATGGTTTCCCGCCAAATCGAATAATTCATGTAAATTTTGGTTAATCTGAATTCCTTTGGGGTTTTTACACGAGCACGAGGGGAAGTAATCCAAGATATTTCATTCTCTTGCAAGCGTGTCAGCGTGTCTGGAAGTCGTAAATAACACAAACTTCCAAATCCAAATTTATTTCAAATCCACAATACGGAAATATATTTTAAAAAGTGGACCGGAAAAAATCATGGAAAAAATTTGTTGGTTTTGTGTGATGCCGATCAAAGATCAACGAGCGGGTGAAACACAAACTGTACTGTTCTGTGAGTGGTCTGGTCATGTGGCTGGCAAGGACTCCTTTGATCGAGTCTGATTTTATATATTTTTTATGTTGTTGTTGTGAACTAAAACTAGGAGATTAAAAAGGATGCATTTTCCTAGTATTGTTTAAGTCATCCAGAATTTATTTTTCCTAGATTAATGCAACTCATTTATTGATATATTTATTTTTTTCCGGTCGGGCACCTAGTGAATCGCGCGCGCTGATTGGTTGTCGGCTGGTCCGTTTTTTTCTCAGTACGGACCAGCTCATCACGTATACGGTACGGTATGCAGTATATGGCTTCCCATTGCTTTCGTGTGAATCATCGACACAACGCGTAGTTACGGTTAGGATAAAGTACAGTACTGCTACGCACGTCTAACAAATTTACCGTATAGCGTTTCCCACTCATACGAAATCTTCTCTATTTGGATTGCTGTAGGCGAATTAGTCATTTTGGGTCAATTCGGTCCGGCAAAGGAAGAAGTTGGATCAGTTCTGAATGTCTGCGTAGGAGGCTACATTTCGCTAGGTCCGTTTAATTTTTTATTTTGGCTCGATCATGGAATTGACTGCGAGCAGCGTCCGACCCAGATTGAAGACGTATAATTAACGAGAATCCTTGGGATAGAGTAAGTAAGCCTGGGAGTTCGGATAGGATTTATGTAAATGAAAAGAAAGAGTGGGTAGAAAGAGGGAAACATGAATGACCACTAATATAAACAATAAGATTTACTGATCATCTTGAGGTTATAACGAAGTCAATCTACTCACTTGAAGCTTAAAGAAAGTAAAAAAACAAGATGTTAAACACATGGCTGTTTCGGTCACGCGGTAGCCTTGTTTATTGTAGTGAAGATCAAAACTTTTGTTCTTTCCGAGTGAACTCGTTCTGAAGTGTTTGAATGCAAGGCCACGCAGGGGAAATGTATTGAGTGAAGTTTTCAAGTGTGGTCCTTACGGTGGCCCATTAGGGCCATCACTTTTTTGGTTCGCTGCTACTTTTTTTGGCCACTTTTTTTGCTACTTTTTTGTCACTTTTTTGCTACTTTTTCTGGTACTTTTTTGCTCAGCGCTTACTGTCACATAACTAAAACCCAAGATGGCTGAACAAGACATTGATGTGGTGAGTTCTGTATAAATCTCTTTTGCCTTGTCCTGCAGCCTTAGTGCTTTTTTATAGTCTGGGAAGATATTTGTATAGCGGTGTTGGAGCCGAAATCTCCAGCTGAGCCGTAAATGGTTTCGCCCTGCCATACGACGCTTCAGCAATCGATGTCTGGAAGTATGGTCCCAAATTAATCAAATCAAATGAAAGAAAAATCCAGAATTCCAGGATCTATTTCGAAAACAAGGAATTGTAGTTGAATGAATCTTCATAATCAGCAAATCATGACTTTACGCAAGCCATAACAATATTCAAATTTACCAATGGTACTGTTGCAGGGTTCCCCACTCTCCTAGTAAAATATAATTCCCTAACTTCACTGACCAAATCCCCAGTTGTTATTTTTTGCTTTATTTTAGCTTATCAGTTTTGTAAAAAGTTCGACCCAAAAATACGTCACAACTTTAAGGTGACTTCAAGGAGTTATTTTTGAGTCACGCTTCCCTTTATTATACACACTCTTACTTTAGCTCAATGAATCTTAATTTTTACACCGGATGTTAGACTTGGATGAAAGTTTTGAACGATGGTCTTTTTACGCTAATCAGCGTTTATTTGGCAACGATAAACTTTTCAAAAAACAGTTTTTCCTAAATATCTTTCAAAATCGGCCTACCCTTGAAATGCGAATAATTGCACTATAATTTACACAGTGTAGCACAATAAATGGAAAAGTTTCAAGTTATCTGTTTGATTTCGAATAAAGTAAGAGTATGTATAAGCGGATTCAAAAAGGGAAGTTTGACTCAAAAATAACTCCTTGGAGCCACCTTAAAAGCGCTATGGTCGCCATTCAACTTTTAAAAAAGCTGTCTACCACCGCAATGTTTACACTAGACTAGTAAGATGGTAAGATGTTTGTACTTTATTTCAAAAATGCACTGCACGAGAGGTCGATGTTTTAATTCAATCGACAGGAAGCCTTGGGAAGCTTCGCGTCAATGAAAAATGTTTTTGAATCTTTCATATGTTAAAAACAAAACGAGTCCTGTTTCTTAATGGTAGTCATTACGCTCTTGGTCACTTGTTGAAAAAGTTTGCTCAATTTAGGAGGATCAGCATTTTGCTCCACAAAAGTGGGGGCAATGGGAGATTTTTTGGGAGGGGTTACCAAAATTCATACGAGTAACCCTCAAAATGCGCCAGCCCCCCCCCCCCCCCCCCTTCACTGTAAATAATGGCCGCGGTCTCTTAAGAAAGAAAACTGAAGTAGGTCACATTTGATCTCGTGACCAAAGTTAGGAGCAAAATATTTCACTTCAAAGGGATTGGAAGGTAAAATAATTAATGAGACTCCAGTGGAAACAGAGTTTGGGAGAAAAAACGCAGTCATACTTCCTTACTTTTTAAAACCCCAGTGAATCCAGGAATATAGACCTCTTTACTTTGGGCGTAATGTTTTCCCATTTCAGACCACGTGTCATCTTCTTGGGAATAGGATTCTTCGTTTGAGGCTCATCCATATTAAGGTATCTTCTCAAGCGTTTCCGAGAAACAAAGAAACAATACCCAAGGGGAATGACACGTGGTCTGAAATGGGAGAATATTACGCCCAAAGTAAAGAGGTCTAGTACGTCTGCTTTTGCTAGAGTCGCAGGCGCAAACCTGCGTCACCAGTCTATAAATTATGATACAAACCATTCATTGAAAAGAATAATACAGAGAACAAGGAAAGAAAGAAAGAAAGGATTTGAGATAAAACATAATTGTTGAAATTGATTATATGCTGTTGTTGCCATGGTGATGATTCTAAATAACTTTGTATCTTCCAGTCTGCTGCGGTCCACGAAAGGTTCCCTTCAAGATAGCAAACAAAGTATTGTTAAAACAAATACTATAACTGGTGGTCTTCCATTTCTCCGACAGCCTTTTTCTTGATTCTCTAACTACTGCGATTCTCAATATTCTGAGAACTCCGACATTTCAACGGCTTGTTGTGAAATTGGTTTTTCGCTGTCGTCAATCAAAAATAATCAATCGGTAGATTTTAAATTTTTGATTGTCGGCAGTGGAAAATCACATTCCAACGGAGGGCTTGCAACTACCGAGTTCGCAGAATATTGAGAATCGCAGTAACATACTTCACAACTCCTGCAAACCAACTGACAACAGAATAGAGACCAAAAGGGAGGAAGAACAGAAAGATAGAGAAATGAAGTATGGAAGGAATGAAAAAGAGGGGAGTAGGAAAGGAGGGAGGGAGGGAAGGAAGGGGGAAGAGAAGGAAGGAGAGAGGGAGGGAGGGAGGGAAGGAATGGGGGAGAGAAGGAAGGAGAGAGGGAGGGAGGGAATGGGGGAGAGAAGGAAGGAGGGAGGAAGGGAAGGAGGGAGGGAAGGAAGGAAGGGAGGGAGGGGGAAGAGAAGGAAGGAGAGAGGGAATGGGGGAGAGAAGGAGGGAGGGAAGGAAGGAAGGAAGGAAGGGGGAAGAGAAGGAAGGAGAGAAGGAAGGAGGGAGGAAGGGAAGGAGAGAAGGAAGGAAGGAAGGGAGGGAGAGAAGAAGAGAGGAAAATAAAGATAGAGGAAAGAGTAAGGAAGAAGAGAGGTAGCAGTTATGGAAGAATAGAGAAAGGAAGAAGGAAAGAAGACGAAACGAGGGAGGACCATACAAGCTGTAAGTGTGCTATTTACCAGTCGTACGAGTTCCTCCTTAACGATTCGTTTGATTTCCACTTTAGCGAGTTGTATGGCCCGTTCAGATGGACCTGGAATAGGAAAAAAACCATTTCGAGGTCAGTTTTTTTTTTGCAGCAAATAACCACGTGACTGTAACCGGATCGCAAAAAATTTCATTTCATTTATTCAACATGAAATTCGATTTCTAAGGCCTGAAGTAAAACCTTTAACAAAATAATGTTATACCCTTACAACACGCGTTAATCTTAAGATCTAAACATTTTAGAGTTTGTTTGCCGTCCAAGTGGAGCCTTCCCCAAGGGACCATGAGCTTAATTCATTCGCTATTGAAGTGATATATCATCATGTGACGATGTGACTGTTTGCTGTAGTTGCGGACGGAGCGATGGAAGAATAGAAAAAAATTGCAAAGAAAAAAGTTTCAGCAGTTTCTTTGATCCTTTCTTATGGTAGCACAGGGGCGGATTTAAGTGGGGGTGCAGAGGGTGCGCACTCCCCCTGAGAGGAGCTTTTTTACAGTCAATTATTGGTGCTCACGTTCTGATCATACATGGTGCACCCCCCCCCCCAATAAAATCCTGGATCCGCCTTTGTAGCACGATTCAATTTGAACATGGACCAAGATATATAGAGTAGAACTGAATTGATCTAACTGTTGGAATGAGGTATCTTCTCCATTCGTTGGAACACATTGAAACAAAAAGGGGACTGGTAGTTAAAGGGGCACTTGGATGAAAATCAGTGAAAATTGAAAATAACTTGAAACTTAGCTAAGACTGTATACACGGTCCCAATAATCACCACGAAGCAAAATTTTCTTCACATCCAAAAGAGAGGGATAGAAATTGTCAACTTTTTTAGCACCTAAACTGTGAGTAAATGACGTCATTTACTCAACCCTATTGTTCTTTTAGGTTTTAAACCAAAATTTTTCTGTGATAATGAGCTTAAAATGTAGATTTTTGGCGGAGAGTAGCTAGTTATTTAGCTATATTCATTTTGATATAGAAATAATGAGTTTCCAATTTTCACCGATTTTCATCCAAGTGGGCCTTTAAATTTAAACAGCATTTAAAAAATTAGGTGGTAGTTTAGAAGAACACCTTAGCTTACCTTCGATGTACAGATAAATCTTTCTTTCTCCCTCCTTTGGCTCTTTGCCTAAAAATGAAATGTCTTTTTCAAGAAAGATTCTTTGCAGTGACATAGATCGATTTTGAAAAAACGGGTGAGATTTACCTGTTGCGGTACACTCATTGTTATAATTAGGGACTTTGCAATAATCATCAGGAGGGGTTCCAAAATGCGTACAATAAGGCTTAAATTCAACTTAATCCCCCTTAATCCCGTATAAAAGAGTAAAATAACTTCTAAACCCCCCTTAAAGCTATAAAGAGTAGCGTACGACCCCCCCTTACACCTCAGTTTTTACATAGTGAGTAGCCCGAGTGAACAACAAATAAACAAATTACTTGTCTGATGTCACAGTCATTAGCATATGGCATGGAAAAACCTTTAAAACTTCAAGGAGCAGCACCCAAACTATGAATTTTTTTGCGGTTATTCGACAACTGGCTCCATGTAGAATCAATACTAAGAATGACAAACTTTATATATACGATTATTTTTTTTTATATAATCGTATATATAAAGTTTGTCATTTTACTCGTGCTCACAAGACCATATGGAAATACTAAGAATATTGTCAAAAGGGTGAGGGACACTTTAATGGCGAAGATAAATAAATAATTTATGATATATGCTAACCTGGAGGGAAATATGTCCCTCTGACTGTAACAGCACATTCTGAGTACTCTGTAATAGCCATGATTGTATCCTAAAGACAAAACAAGACCAGAAATGGTTAGATGAATTCACATCACGCACTGTACACTGACAGGTAGACCTTCCCGCCATCCAACCAACAAGACTCTTTTTCTGGAGAATTTAGAAATAGGACGTGAATCGACTCAATTAGATCACGTCATTCCTTTGAGTATTATTCCTTTGAGTATTATTCCTTTCCTTAAGGTCCATAGACACTAAGGGTTTCGCTCCAGGGGCAGGCTCCCAGGTCATTTTGTACAACTAGTACACACGAGAGAGCATGCTGCGGGAGCTTGCTACATGGTGTGGTCATGCTCGCTGATATTTAACCAGTTTAATATCAGGGAGCGTGAGCCGGGGGCAAAATTCTGCTCTCGACACAACTTTGTTTTACAAAACGACCCTGGAGCCTGCTCCAAGAGCAAAACCCCTTAGTGTGTATATAGATCTTTATAGGAACACACTTAGAAGACACCTTACTAAATGTGGATGTAGCTTTAACAAAGAATCCTATTCCCAACGATTTTAAACGGGAGAGATTAGGTCCCAAGTGACAGGGACTAAATGACAAGATAAGGCAAATCAAAAATAGACTGAGGTATGTTTTCTATTGGAGGAAAAAAGTATCTTCGGTAGAGACTGAGGGAAGGTTCTACCACTGCATTTACCTTGGAAGTAATTTTCCAGCGAGCAGTTTGAGGGAACTCGTTAATTTCCACTTCATCTTCGTATCTTTCCGTCTCCACCTCCTTCTGTTCTTGTTCTTTTGGTTCTTCCTGTGGTCCTTCGTAATTCAATTTGCTGTGGATCTTCTCTGCCAGCTGCTTCGCTAGATCAAGACCCTTTAGAGAGATTAATAACGCCCAGTTATATTAAGTATTATTATCCCAGGATTTCTTATTAGTTTTCGTACGATGCATATAGTACCGTCACGTTCGTTGCGCGCTACGCGCTTGGGCTATAAGGCAAGGGGAAAAACCCGTTCCATAACCTACGGTACGGCCTTCCCACTCGGTTAATAAGACCTGATTATTATACCGACGTAGTGATGTAGTTCAGTATCTATTTTATCGGTCCAATAAACTAGAACTAGTGGTACAATAGCCAGATGAATAAACTTACAGTTAGTGCAGTAACTGTTCCACCTTTGATGATTTGACTTGCAGCTTGCTGTGTAGGATCTAAGTTCTGAAATCAAACGTAGGATGAAAAATTGAGGTGCAAGGCAATCAGAGGGCAAAATCCCATACTCGAACTAAACTCATTATGCGGTGCTGGAAATGAACGTAGCCGGAAATGGACGCAGCAATGAGGAAGAGAAAATGTAGTGAGCCTTGCCCGAGTTCTCAAAAAAGATGCATGAACGCGAAGCTTCGTGTGAAATCACACGTGGTGTCTCGAAGCGGCTGAAATTTCTTTGACTTTTTCTGTTGCTTAAAGGTATATTTTTACGAGTGAACTGCGAACAAGTCCATAGAGAAAAGACTAACAACAGAACAAGTCAGTCGTTTCACGCCACAAAGCAGCAATGCATCTTTTTCAGGAACTCGGAAGTGGGTAGTCTCCCCCGCAGCCGTTATTAGTGTCGGGCTCCCTGTGTTCCCTCCCCACTGACGGCTGCTATCCCGAGCGGAACATTCCTTTCCTTAAATTGGCCAATCAGAAAAAGGCTTCCATATTCTGGAAACTT
>WUAP02135318.1:0-13116 GCA_015163945.2 Stichodactyla helianthus
CTGTTGCGTTCTGCGAAAGATTGTTGTGTTCTGTAAAAGATTGTTGTGTTCCAGTTAAGAAATTGAAATGTGTTTTGCCCTTATGGGCCACCGTATGAATGTGTCACGATCTAAGTATGCACGTCCAGAGACGCTCAAAATTCCTTATGACTTTGTGCGCGCAAGCGAGGTCAGGAGACAGGGTATATATACAAAGGGGACTTAGCGTTTCCCCGACATAGAGTAAAGTGCAGAACAAGGATTACTAACATAGATCCAAAACCAACACACAAAACAGTAAGCATATAAGATCAGTAATCTCTTGGTCCCCTGACCTCACTAGCGCGCGCAGAATCCTAAAGAGTTATGGGTGTCTCTATGAAGCAAGAGTGCAGACTAAGCTAACCTTTTTAGGAACATTCAAAAAACTTATTCCAGTTGTGCCAGTCACATTGAAGGTAAACAAGAATCCACTTGTCAGGTTATCTGTAAGATAAACACTGTGATCAAAAACGCTATACAGAAAAATATACCAACAAGTAGAGAGAACAGTATACTATAGGATAGACAGCTTGTAGCCATGAAAACAAGGTACTTACAGTAACAGTGTCCTCCGCTTGTGGAGTTACCATAGAATCCTTTGTGTCTAGAGCATCTGCAAAGGACATCAACGAATTTAATCATCTGGTGTTTGTCAGAAGCCTTTAGCCTTATTTAAAATTTTCAGTTTGTGGGAGAATGACACCACAGATGGCTGATAACTCATCTCAAGCTTCTGAGCATTCGAAACTTGAAAATGTAATGAGAGTCAAGGGACTCTTTTTTTTTTAATCAAGGAGTAGAGCGGAAGTTTTTTTGGAGGGTCAAAAAAATAGTGCTGAAAAGGGAGAAGCCAGCAACAAAACTCAGAGTTAAAGAAGGAAGTCTTGATATTCCTTTGTGAATACAGGGGCAAAATTCTTATACGACAAAAATGAACTCACATTTCACAATTACTGCCCGTAATTCCCTTGGTGCGGCAGTCACAGACACCAGTCTCTGGATGACATTTACTGCTGTGACCATTACATTTACATGCTGGAGACACAAGATATATAAATATGAAATCAATAGTATTTAATAGGGTAACTTAACATAAGCAAAAATGAAACTAACCTTCACAATGTCCACCATTCATAGGGTCACCAAAATATCCAGTCGCACAAGTCTGACAATGTGAACCTGGATGAGAAGTGGACAGGATTTCAGTGAGAAAATGTGAATCAACAACACTTTTTCAACAACATCGATCACTGTAAGAGGGTTTGGCAGGAGGGTTTAACAGTAACTGGCTCATGAGGAAAGGGAATGGAGAAAAGGAATGGTAGAAGAAAGGAAATAAACGGGAAGTGGATGGAAGTAGCAAATGTAGTAAAGAGTGTTGTAGCTTACCATTAGTGTTGTTTTGACAATCAATGCATTTCCCATTTTCATCACATGTGCTGTGACCATTACACTGACATGCTGGAAAAAAATTTTGAAAAATGATAAATAATTATATAATGAATGAATGAAAACTAAATGAGTGAGTGGGGGAGGGGAGAGTGGAAGGGAGGCAGTGAGGGATCTGGTGAAAGATTAAGTGTGTGAGTAAGAGTACAATATAACCATGATATAACCAGCTAAATGAAATGTCAAAAGTAATTGTTACTGAAACTTACCAGGGCATTCAATGAAAAACCACCTTCTCTTGTTATGCTTCGGCAAGCACTGACTACTACTGTTATTACTTCCACCATTAAATGGTCCATTATCCCCTCCAGGTACGCACTGACCCAGCCCAGTACCTGAACCATCATCACACCATCCGCACCCAGGAAGGGTGTGACAGTCCTGACATGTCTTCCTGCCCTCACAATGCACATCTGGAATGATTTACCAATGATATATCATTACAGCATTTCAGTATGACAACACAATCAATATACATAAAAAGATTTCTCCATTTTGATTGGCTGAAAGCAGTGCAGTTCAAGCAAGCTGTGATGCAGTGAAGATTACATTAAAAAAATTTAATTTTAATTGGTTGAAATACAATGGAAGAGACGAAGATCCAATCAAAAATTAGATTTCAATGACATCACATCAATAAATTTTGTATTTTGTTGAATGGCGGCGAGTTTTTTGTCTTTCTTTCCGCGATACCTAAACTACGGTCAAAAAAAGGCTGAAAAAAGCTTATGCATCAAAGGAGAACCCCAAAAGGTACCATATTTTTGTCTCGTGTGGAAAAGCTTTAAAATTCCCTGACAAGCAAGCAAAATGATAAATTCTTTGGCAAACTGTCAATCCGCGAGCGAAGTTTGCGAACCTGCCCTTCAATAAGGCTTGGCTCATCATTTAACTACGATATGTTGTAATATGTAGTTTAGTTGGAGGGTTCCCTGTGGCCCCTGAAACATGTGAGGGCCCCCCTGTTGTAGGAGTAAGGCATTCCACGAGGTTAGGATTTTGGGAGTCTGAAGGATAAAAACGTTTTCCTTATGTATTATTGACTAAACAATACCGTTCAAATCAAAAACAAAGTTTACAACAGATAATCGCGGTGCGGTAATACGGGCACAAGTAAAGATGGCTTCTACTTTGTGCAACATAGAAAATTTGCTGCGCTCGGAGTCGTAGTACGAGCAACATTTACTCTGCAACAATCTACTCTCAACATTTACAGCAGGAAAGAATCAAAGGAGCCCTTAGTCTAACCCGTGGATACTGATTGGGCTATACTTGGGAAAATATTAGTAGGAAAGCTACATCGCATTTGTAGCAGGGCGAGAAGAGAAGGCTCCTCTTCCTGCACTGATTCGAAGAGAATGGCATTGTATTATCTATCATAAACTTTAAACTGTTGCATTCTTGTATAAATTAGACACTCAGTCGTTAGTCAAGTACTGTCAGCAAAGAAATGAGCAGGAAAATTGCTTATAAAATTTTAAAATATAAAAATTTAGTTTGCAGGTTACAGCGGTATCCCGCTTACATAAAAGTCCTGGTGATTTCTTTCATGTCAGCGCCAAAATCGGTAGAAATACATTTAGCTCTATGAAGGGCTACAATGATAGAATTTCATTTCCAGTTAGTTGGCACTTGTGATGACCGGTGTGTTGGATATTTGCCAGGTTTACGATATACATGTCGCTTGAATCATTGTCTTGATATGAAAAGGCAGTGTCCAAGAAGTGGTCAGGATCTTCTTCAACTGTGAACTGGATGATTGGATGGTAGCTGTTGAGTTGTTCTAGTAAACGACAGGTTCACCTGATGTATATTGTAAACCTGACAAATATCCAACACATTGGTCATCAAAGATAAAGATAAAGATAAAGAATTTACTTCGTGGAAAACCCAGAACAAACGATTATCAAGTTCAAATGTGTGCCGAAAACTCAGCTTACAGTCCTAACACTAGCAATGATTGCTTTGAGTTCCGACTTCTCACTTTGTTTCTTTTGACTTTTGCATGTCCTGTATTCCATTAGATCGATCAGCACCTGTTGTCTAAGCATTGGAGCCCTTGAAACTCTCCCCAAATTTAGCCGAGTCGACTTTATTCTGATCGAATAACAAAGTAGTCTCCTTCCCAGCCGTTATTAGTGTCGGTCAAATTTCCCGACCGACACTAATAACGGCTGCAAAGGAGACTAATAACAACAAGCTCCTAAATTTTTCACATAAACTCCTAGCTTGTTCCCTTTTGGCAGAGTCTCCTTATCTTTTTCTTTCTCTGGAGACTCTGCAAGGAACCTACATAACTTGTAGATTGCGACTAACAAACCATTTCTGTGATGGGTTGCCTATATGCTCGTGTGCGCATGATCATCGCGTTTAGTGACATTGATATTGGCTGGTCCTTGTAGTGTAGTGGTTAACGCATCGAACTAGTAACCGAAGATGTGGGGTTCGATTCCCGCCAAGGGCTTAATGTTATTTTTCTCTTTATCCTTTCTAAATATCAATATGCTAACATCTTAGTGAGCAAGTGAGTGACTGAGTGAGTGACACATTTGCATATCTAGAGCCCTCAGAATAACTCGTTTCTAAGCTTCGCGTATCCACCAGTTAAAAAAGGAAGCCCGAGAGAGAGAGATTAAGGAAAAGGAGAAAAATGGAAAAAGGAGGAAAGAAGAAAGCAGGGTCAGAGAAATTAAAAACAAAGGATGGAAGATGTATGAACATTGAAGTTATCAAACCTGAACACTTGTCTTTGGTCCATTCATGACATTGTCCATATGGGAAGGACACCACATATGCATTAAGTCCAACACATTGCTTCTGAGACTCACACCACATACATTTATCATTCCTGGTACAGCTCTCGCATGATGAATAATCATTGCAAACAGCATGAATGCACATGTTATCTAGAATAATGATGAAAAAGGACAAACTCTAAAACACAACTCATCAGATAATTTCCCAGAAAACGTATTCTCATTTTGTTTAAATTTTAGTCTCGATTTTGTTAATGCAGATATGACTTACTTGATTTATCTGAATCAGAACAAGATCCTGATATTGGTAGTGATGATGCCGGGCACTGGTTCTCTTCTGGAATAGGTTGGGAGCACCTCTCACTTGACTCCTTGCACACTTTTCCACACCATACACATTGAAAAACACTTGATGCACACTGGTTACAGTTTTTGTAGGTGGAGCACTTTAGAAGCTTAGCTGAATTAGCATAAAATCATTTTAGAACTTAAAAATTAAATACTTGAATTTTTACAACACAATCTATAAGTGATCTCTATGGGTTTTTGGAACTATGTTAATATGGAATATTCATCAATAAAATTATAATGATGACTTCATAGGAGCATATCAAGGTGGTCTAGAGGTTTTGCATGACCATGTTGTGCAGCAGCCATGTTGGATGACAGATACAATAAAAATCGTTTTAAATGAGAAAGAATCCAATTCCTTGGAACATAGAGATTCTGTTGTTCTACCCTCCAACATGTCTGCCATCATGTGGTTGTGCAAAACCTCTGTTAACAAATGTGCAGCTAACAACCAAAAAGTAGGTAAATGACTAATTAGTGACATCTTAGTATGTTATAACTCCGAACTGGGGCTGGGCTCTTAAATTTAAGGATAGTTTGTGACACTGAACCTTACCTGGACATGCTGGTTTCTCAATGTTATTTGAGTTTATCAATTGAGGACTGAGAGGGCCAACACATGAATTAGTGTTGACGGATCTTACACAGCCATATGTAGGGTATGCCTGTAAGCATGATGATTTATTAGGGTGTGCTGAACATTCACCTGGTGATATAACAACCTGATAAGTAACAGGAATATATCCTTTTCACAATCCCAAAATACTCCTCATAAAAACCATCATATTACTATTATCAATAGTAGTCCAACAATGTAAGACTTCAACAAGGTTGTAAACAATCTAATATGCATTGGCAAAATGTCAATATCATATGCAAGTGGTGATTAAAGTTTCAGCATTTGGCCATGATCGACCATTAATTTATCAGCAAATTTAAATCACGATATATTCACACATAATATTATTAGCAATATCCTTCATACTAACCTATTGTGTATCGCAGGAAATCATTAAGCATTGTTCCTTGGAAGCCCCCAGTGATATACATTGTGCTAAAAACAAAATATGAAACACCAATAAATGAGTATAATAGACTATTATTCTAGACTATTATTATTATTATTCTAGACTATTATTATTGTTGTTATTATTATTATTATTATTATTATTATTATTATTATTATTATTATTATTATTATTATTGATATAATACTAAGGCTGCAGTGCTGCAGGCAGCCTTCAGCTTTACTTCGCTTTTAATTATCATTTTTAAACATTACCAATCCTATATCTCAATTTTAAACTATCAAGAAATGTTCTACAAGTTATGGACACTGGATTGCTGGCTTTGGTATTCGTTTTAACCAGGAATTAGGCCAAATTTTTCACAAGTTTGTGGAAGCGTCATGGCAAGTCATACAAAGAAGTCAAAAGTGAAATGGACAGACCAGATGAATGACGACGGGATCCGATGGAGCCGGAGAGGAAAGTACAAGTGCTGCAGGGATTATAATTGCTGGGGAACTTTCTTCTCAAGAATATAGTGAGGTTGAAAATCAAAAAAATCAAATTGTTGAAAGTGAATATGCTAATTTACCAGCAACTGAACCAGATTTGCATACGACAGAGATGGGGCAAATCTCAAAGGGAAGCGTAGCTACAATTGAGGAGCCATCGCAGGTGTCTAATGATGGTGCGGGGTGCTTACCGAGTTACACGAGCGTCAATGCGCCCGATATGGTTAATTGGGGCCGACATACCGACAGAAAAATGATAACAATCAGCACAGCGGTGATCGATACTGCGTACAATGAAATCACAACATGGAGTAAAAACACCTTCCTCGTCCCATATGGGAAAACCAGGCATTACTTCATTGACCTGCTAACCAAGCACAGCGACGACTGGAACAATAGGACCGCCATGGAGCACATCGCACTTAAAGTTGCTATTGTTCTTCTCGCTGTCACGCTTCAAAAACCTGGTCAGCGGTCGAAAGCAAAGGGACATCAAAAATGCTTGGAGAAGCGGTTATTATGGAAAAATGGTGAAATTGAGTGTTTACTGCGTGAAGGGCGAATCATTCAACGGCGTTTATTCAAGTCAAACAAGAGTGATCCACCAAGTAAGGTGTGTACTTTTAGTTACGGTGGGTCAAATTAATTTGGCCCTTTGATATCTCAGTGAAAATGATGGCGGAGTGGTATTACCACTAACTGACGATGTCATGAGTCAACTTCAAAAGAAACACCCAAAAGTTCAAAATGCTCAGCTTGACAGTTCGCTGTTGTTTAGGCCTGTTGAAGACATACCAGCCTCTATTTACCAACAAATCAATGGTGAACTTGTTAGAGAAGCAGCATTGAGAACAAAGGGGTCTGGTGGCCCTTCTGGAGTGGATGCCAACAGGTTCAAGAGAATGTTGGCATGCAAATCGTTCAAAAGATCAAGTACCAGCTTATGTGACTCTATTGCTACACTAACAAGAAGACTTAGCACGGAATTCGTTGATCTGATGACAATCAAACAAATTGTAGCAAGTCACCTCATACCTCTTGACAAAGGCAGTGGTGAGGTCTGCCCTATCGGTGTGGGCGAGGTGATCAGAAGTGTGGTAGCGAAGCTGCTATACATGCGATGCAAAATATCTTTGAAGCCGATGAAGCAGATGCTTCCTTGCTCATTGACGCCTCAAACGCCGTCAACTCACTCAACAGAGTGGCTTTGCTGAATAATATCAGAGTGTTATGTCCAACAATTGCAGTTTTTGTGATCAACACCTATCGCACACCTGCGCGCCTTTTTGTAACAGGCAGAAAGGAACTAAAATCAGAGGAGGGAACCACACAGGGAGATCCTATAGCCATGAGCATTTATGCAATTAGCCTCCAACCACTGATTTCGTTCCTTCATAACCGCAGCACTGCAAGACAATGTTGGTTTGCAGACGATGCTACTGGGACAGGCTCCCTAGAAGAGATCAAGCATTGGTGGGATGAGCTAGTAGAGGCAGGTCCTGCTTTAGGTTACTACCCAAATTCCAAAAAGTGTTGGCTTGTTAAGCAAGAAAGAGAAGCCTGTGCAAGGGAATTGTTTGCGGGAACTGGTATTAATATCACCACCGAGGGGCGCAACCACCTTGGCGCAGCGCTAGGCTCAAGATCTTACCTTGAGGAATATGTTGGTGGCAAAATAGAAGAATGGGTTGGAGAAGTAACAAAGTTAGCGGAATTTGCAAGATCTCAGCCGCAAGCTAGTTATGCAGCATTTACATTTGGACTAAGACATAGATGGACGTATTTCATGAGAACATTACTGGACATCGGAGACCTGATGTTGCCTTTAGAGCAAGCAATCTCGGACGTTCTTATACCATCACTCCTGGAGCGAAACTGCCACAAGACAGAGTGTGATCTAGTTGCACTTCCGGCACGCATGGGAGGTCTGGGGCTTACAAATCCATCCAAAAATGCGGAGTTGGAGTATTCAGTTTCCGCCAAGGTATGCGCTCCTCTTGTAAGCAAAATAGAGGCACAATCCCATGAGACCCCAGACGAAGCCGAGGTACAACAACTTATGTGCGCTGTTCGTAAGGAGAAGGGAGAGAATTTGAGGGTAACATTTGAACAGGTGAAAAACACCTTACCAGAAAAGACAAGGAGCCGTGGACCTGGTACGTGAAAAGGAAGCTCTAGTTGGCTCATAGTTATTCCACTCAAGGAATTGGACTTTGGCCTTAATAAGTGGGAATTCCAAGATGCCGTGAGGATTTGATATGACTGGCTGATACCCGATAATCCCTCAGTATGCGTCTGTGGCAGCAACTTTACTGTGGATCACGCAATGATTTGTCAGCATGGAGGCTTTATTTATTCAGAGACATAACGAACTACGCGACCTCCAAGCAGAGCTGCTAGACATGGTGTACAACGACATGCAGATTGAGCCGGCATTGCAGCCAATCACTGGTGAATTTCATGTTGTAGTGATTTTTAAAATGAATTGAGTAATTTTGGCTGAGAAAATCCAAGTTAAAGTGGAATGCAAATGAGGACGATTCTGTACCCGAATTTAAAGACTCCTTCACGCTTATGATTTTCCATTGTTTTGGCCTCATTAATTATTCATGAATTTTCTAATAATAGATTAGTATTCTGTACTATTATAGTACAGAATACTAAAACTTATGATTCTTGTCAAAGCAAGTTATAACAAGAAAGGTGATAATGAAAGTGGAGAGGAATGAAATAGATCCAGCAATTATACATGGTTGCCACAACAATCCAATCACAAAATTCCCTGACCAAAGTATAATTTTCCCCAACCCAATATAAATTCAGATGTCACCAATGTGCCCACTGCATAAATGGAGACTGGGCAAAGTGTTTGCCACTCTAACAATAATGGATTTGCCCGGCAGTGGCATTTCCATGGAATGGCTCTTCATCCACTGACATCCAGTTGGAATTTAGAATGTTGATTTTTGCAGAGAGAAGAAAACCAGAGAACCTGGAGAAAAACCCTCCAAGCACAGGAGAGAACCAACAAACAACTCTACTCACATGTGATAGCGAGTCCGAGCATCGAACCTGAGACCACAACAGTGAGAGGCAAGTGCCCTCACCACTATGCCACCCATGCTTCCCAACAATATTGTAACAACATTATAAACAACTGATATGCCAATAAAATCAAAATGATTCTTCTCGCTTGCAAATTGAGCAGATAACAATTATATATTAAAAGGTTATACCAGCTAGGAGGGACCATACATTTTCAAGTACATGTGAATGATGAAATTCCCGGACTTTCCCTGACTTTTGCTCAAAATCTAATTTTTCCTGACTGAAAGTAGAATTTCGTAACTTTCCCCGACCTTGAAAAGAATATATTTTCCTGACTTTTCCCTGACCTGTGCCAACCATGTTACACAGTTACACATCTAGTAAACTGTAGTCTATTCTACATTTTATTCTACTGTGCATACCCATTAGCTTGGACTGCAATGTGTCCAAATCTTGCAGCTTGGCTTGACAGAGTTTTGGCAGTAGGGACCTTTTTCCATGTATTACAACCTAAGGTAATCATACAAAACAAATATGAAACAATTATGGTGTCATAAACTATATGCTGCTTTCTTATAACCCATAAAGCATTCCATTTCACCTCATTTGCATCAAATTTTAGGGGCACTTTGAATGAACGCAATAGTCTTCATGTGCAGTGAACGGTAACAAGCTACTACCTATATTTATACAAAGTGCCCTCAAAGTCAAACATAAGCAACCAGTGAATAAATATTTCAGCTTCTAGTTCTCTGCTGTTCAGAACTGTTCTTAGCTTTATTGATGCATCTGGGGATTTTAAAGTTTGCAGTAATTTGTTAGAATTTTAGGATTTCTCAGAAATGCAAAGGCATTTCATGCATTTGGAGGTTCTATCATGAAAACACTTACGTGTGTCATACAGCATAAGATCAGAGGAGTAACACCGTGTTTTCTTTTGTGCATTACTTGTGTCATTGTGTGTGTTTCCACCAAAGACCAGTAATGTGTTCCCAAATAGTACTGATGAATGCAGAAAACGAGGAAAACCACTGCTCAAGAGGATTAACCTGAAAATATTTAAGAGTTTTCAATATTATAAATATATCAAACATTTGAAAAAGACTGATAGAAAGATATGACCAAAGGATGCCTATTGATATGGTAGCTTTGTAGCTGAAGGAACTATTGAAGTTATTTCCTTTTCTTACACAATGAACTTACCATTTGTTTTTGGATGGCATATATGCATACAAATCACTAGAGATTTCAGCACTAGTGCTTGCAGTTGCTCTGTATCCTCCATGAATATAGATCAAACCAGACACAGGATCATACACACTGCTGTGTCCAAAGGTTGCCTGTACAAGTGAAGAACTCACATTGTATAGCTTCCAACTTCTTCTTTCTATAAAAACAAACAGACAAATTTGTCAGTATGTAAAACATCAAGAATGCAATCATCAACAACATAATAACTTCCTGTGTTACCAACCACATAGTAACATATTGCCATCCTCATACGTTACACTTTACCAACCACTTGCTGATACCTTACCACCCCTCAAACTGACATCTTACCCACCACTCACTGACACCTTACTAACCACTTAATGACACAATTACTATCCCCTTATTGATTTATTCTTACCAAAATCAAATACTTGTACTTTCTGTGTGTATCCTTCCCTAGTTCCATAACCAAAAATAACAACCATTTTGCCATTAACGAGTGTTGCAGTATGCCCAGACACAGCTAAAGGCTCATCAGATTTGATAGAAAATGACAACTGTGTCCATTTTCTTGTAGTAGTATTAAACATCCACAATTCATTCACTGTCTTCCCATTAATGATGCCTCCAAATACAAAAAAAGTATCCTAGCAACAAAGAAACACAGAAAATTTTAATGCATTATACCATTTTTTTTTTTGAAAGGGGGCATTTGAAAATTAGCAGGTTTTTTTTTTTTACATATCAAACGACTCTGAGCAAACCATGCATAGTGGTTTTTGAAAATATTATTTGTGCATATAAAATGTGTCAATACATACATTGACCACAACCATTGAATGTCCATATCGTCGTCTTGGAATAGAAGTGGAGACACTGGGGGTAATAACTTCCCATGTATTGCTGGATACCTGATATCTGTTGAACAATAAATACTTTCATAATAAATCACTGTACTTTCAAACAACTATAATATTATAGTTATAATATTAATGTACTGTTTAATAAACAAGCAGGAGTGTTTTGTTGGGTTTTCAAATGCTCATGAATAATTAATCAGCATTTGAGCCTATCAAAAGCCTCAAATCACTCACATGCATGAGGCTTTAAACCCGGTAAAGTCTTCCTTATTACTTTTCTTTATATAAAGAATAATAATGAAGGTGAATCTTTATATAAAGAATACTAATGAAGATGACTCTTTATATAATATCACCGAAGTTTATGTGAAGACTTTATGTCTCACAAAGGACAGTCTCACATTAGATCACTGAATTACTACCAGTTTGAAATGAGCTAAAGCTCCTCTCTTAACCTGAACCTGTTGTCTTAAACTTATGGGAGCCATTTTCTGTACAATGCGCATGCCCATGATGTAAAAGTTTTCATCAAACTATTTTATCAAGATATTGTTAAATACTTGAACTTATTTTCTGGGTATGTGACATGTTTGAAGCAGTTCAATAAACTCACAGATGATGTTTTATTGGGTCTAAAGCTATGAGGCTATGCCTCGTGGTTTTAAATTCAATAAAACACTCCTGCTCAAAAGAAAGATACCTGATAAGATCATTAAATGGAGAATTGTTCATAGAATACCCTCCATACACCCAAATCCATTCATCAATGAATCCTGCTGCGTGTGAAGCTCTTCCAGTCATCACATCTGTAAATCAGAAAAAAAAAATTTTTATATATTGCTGAGGGATGACATTGACCATCTTCAAAATCTTGCAATTATTTATCTCAAAAAGAAACTTACATTGATTGTTAGCAGGTACATGTGTCCAGTATCCATTTATGCGAGTGACATTACATGATGGTCCTGTTGCAGAGGCGATACATCACAATGAGATAATGTTATACTGGAAAGCATTTAATATAATATATAACCAAATTATGGCCAAGTGCTTTTGTTGTTTGGAGGTGTTTGCAATCTCCTGATGAAACATGAAGCACGAGTTTTTGATATGGCTTCTCATACTCATTCTAACTTCATTGTTATAGAACCTCTTGAGAAAAGTCAAAACAATGGCTTCTGTAATCTTTTCGCTAATGAACTGTTTTGTCGAAATAACCTGGTTTTACGTGTCATAAACTTCAACAGTAAGTGAAACAGACTAATGGAGAAGTAGAGAGCATAGTAGTCTAGGGGTCCAGGGTTCGATTCTGGTTGAGAGAACATTTGGTTTGTCAAGTTCTTTTTTTTAAAAAAAAAAATAAGAAGAACTTTCATGAGGGCGAAAGAACGATAGTGAACTACAAGTAGAAGGTAAGTAATTTAAATTTAAGTGTCTTGATCATTGGGTATCAAGATTCATCCACCTGACTGAATAGAAGCTCCTGATTCAAAGTTCAGCTAATGAATTAGTAATGAGTTTGAGAATTCTATATCATAAAGCCTTCAAATATAATTCTATATGCTTTATATGGTAATACTTACTAATAGCGCCCCATATCGCCTGATGACCGACTGTTGACCAACCGTCAACCGACTATCGACCGACTATCGGCCGTTTAATGACCGATAGTCAACCAACTCTCGGGCGTTTAACAACCGTTTGTCGCCCGACCGTCGGTCGACAGTTGGTCAACAGTCGGTCGTTAAACGGACGACCGATAGTCGGGCGACAGACGGTACCTGTGGACGAACTGTCGACGAACTGTTGATGTATTGTTGACCAACTGTCGACCAATAGTCGACAAATTATTATTAAGAACAATATGTTTATTTCATGTTTGATGTTGATTTTAACATTG
>WUAP02135329.1:0-13114 GCA_015163945.2 Stichodactyla helianthus
AAATGATATCTTCACTGTGTACGAAGTTTTAGAAACAGGAGAAATCCTGGTATTTCATTGATATCTATATAATAAAAGAGAAATTATTTATGAGCCTCAAACAAAGAATCGTACTCTCAGGGGAATGACACATGGTCTGAAATGGGTGTATTACGACCAAGTTGATAAGGTCTATTGTATCGAGCTGTTGGTGTTCTGTCTGTCTAAGGGGTGGGTTTCCTGTTCTGTCTTACAGGTTTGTAAACGGCTTGATGTATTTTGGCTTTTTATTGATGAATGCTGGTACTTTGGATGGAAGAATGTATCTTAACTTTGTCTTGACGAGTGTGTTAGAGATTCCAGGAAACGTATTGGTCATTTTCTGCTGTAACAGGTGAGAGCCACAGGGAGAATTTACAGAGCGCGCAGTTGATGTAATATACTCATAAAATCTATTGTGATCTATCATTGTTGTTCTATCTATTGTATTATGTATTGTTCATTGTATTTCTATGAATATATTACATCAACTGCGTGTTCTGTAGACTCTACCGTGTGAGAACTCAGGGGCAGATCCAGGGGAGGGGTGTAGGGGGTGCGCACCCCCCTCCCCCCCCGAGATGAGTGAATTACAGTCAATTATGGCTTTATTATCTTTTGTTTTTGGTGCTCGAATCCCGAACATAAATGGTGCGCCCTGGAACTTGCGGTATGTGACGTCATAGACGCCATGTTGGATGAATGTGATGAAATAGTTTTGATTAGCTTTTATGATGTCCTCCAACATGGTGATTAGACCGTTTTCTAAAAATTGCGCACGCATCCAAACGTGATAGGCCACGAAATTGGAAAGGATACATTATTATTTTTTAAATTATAATTTTTTAAAACTATTTTAAACTAATTTTTAATAATTTCATTTCATTTTTAATTTTTTAAATTATTATTTTTGTAACATTTTATTGTAACATTTCCAAGAACTGTAAACCAATTCTTCTCCCAAAACAACTAGTTTCGTTGACCGTCAAATTTCTTGGATTTGGAAGAGTGTAAAAAAGGTCTATCGATATCTAGTAAACTTTTTCACCTGATTGTATATTATATCTTACCAAGAGACCTTTATCTCTTGATTTTACCGATAACTTACACATGATTGCCTATTCTTATCATCCATCAATTGGAGGACTGACAGAAATGCTATCGTCAACGGGCGCGCTCTTTAAGTTGGTTGTTTTAATCACTGAAAACAAGTAGCTTTTATCGTATTTGTCATCGTAATATAAACCGAAAAGGATATTTTTTATGTGTCTGTCCTAGTATTGACCATAAATGTCGTCATCACATCATCAAAGTAGCCAGAGCGTCGTGAATCCACACTACTTTGACAATGTGATAACGCAATTCATCGTCAATAAACAGAACAGACGCATGAATTTGTGATTTATGGTTTTTATTTTAGGTTTGGTCGTAAGAAGACGATCGTTTGGTATTTTGTAGCTGGTGCCATTGCTGGTGTCGCTGTGTCATTCATACCGGCAGGAACTGATAACACTGGTATGTATGTAGTCACATGAAGAAAATGTTTAAAATCAACTTGGGTATATTTGGGCATATTACAGTCTTACATTTCACCAGGTTACATTGCCGGACGTTTCATACTGGGATTTCTTGGCAGACTCTTCATCACTATTACTTCCAATGGTTTCTATGTCTTCTCGGCTGAACTCTTCCCGACCGTTGTTAGGTATGTCAACGAGCCTTAGTGTTGTGAAAAAATGGAAAAATGGGGGAAACGGAAAAAAAGCAAAGAGAGATCTAGAGTTGATGTCAAAAGTGAGGTCACTTGTTTTTATACAGCGAACGTACGTGGTGCATTGTGGTCTTGCTTTGGTTTCAGACATCTGTTGCTCGTCATGGAAACTAGCGAGTAAACCTGCGTCAGTGTATAGTAAATACAACAACCAACAAAAGGGAATGATCTGTAACATCTCTAATGTTTGGAGTTTTCGCTCCTGAAAACTCGAACTTGTTCGTCATGCCTTAGCTAGACCATAATTCACTTTGTCTATCTTATAAAAAGGCCTATGTAGTGATAATTTTGTCAAATGACAGGATTTGTTTTGGGTTCATTCATATTAACGTATCTTCTCAAGCGTTTCCGAGAGATAAAACCCAGTGGAATGATACGTGATCTGAAATGGTAAAAAATTACGCCCAAGCTAAAGAAGTCTATTTTTCGTCCGTCATGCCTAAGCTAGATCACAATGCTACTTGTTTGTCTATCTCAGTAAAGGGCTATGTAGTGATAATTTTGTCAAATGACAGGACTAGAGGCTTGTGTTTGGTGGTGACTGCCAGTCGAATAGGCGCAGCTATGGCGCCTTTCATTGTCCAGCTCACCCGCGTCAACAGCGTACTTCCTTTCGCCGTGTTGGGAGTCGCAACAATCTTGGCTGCGATTGGCTGTTGGTTTTTACCTGAGACTAATAAACAACCTACCAGGGAGGTGTTAGGAGATGGAGATTTGGAAAATAACGCAAATGGTATTTGAAAAACTATTATTAACGCTTGGACACACGATACGACGTGGCTTGCAACGGGGAAATCGCACCGTGTGTTCACCAGTGCAACTGTTGCACGTGTCGTCGCCGGCGACGTCGCAAAAGCAGAACTCGTTTCTACTTCCCTCTCGACCCCAGACCTCTGTCATTCTTGAAGAAGTGCCAGTTCGTCACGAGCATGCGCAGTAAGAACAACAGAGCTCTGGAGTCGAGAGTGGTTTCTACTTCAGCGACTTTGCGCGTGTGAACGCACGGTGCGATTTGCCCGTTGCAAGTGACGTCGCATATCAGAACAGTAGCAGTTACACAGAAACATTCGATCTTCAATGCAGTTTTTAAGTTGTGACGTATTTCCGGGTTTCATTATGACGTCACGGCTTTTTATGAGGGTAACAGAATCGTCCAGAACAATAGAAATTTAAACAAAATTCGCTCCTGAGAAGATTTTGTTCTTAAATTGTCCGAGTATAAGTCACAACAATTACTGTTTTTAGTGGCTGTTACCACTTATTTACGGTCTACAAAACGTATTTCCCATCTATTTTCTTTGTGTTGTTACCATTTTGTCTCTCTCCCACGACCATGATCCTTAGCGTTTAAACAACAGATTGTATTGATGTGACGTCATAATAAAATAGGGCAATAACTCTAATTATCTACTAAAGCTAGAGACTTACTTAAATTGACACGTGAAAATGTGCACACGCTCAATATTGATTCTCTTGAGCCCTGTGGAGGTGCGCGCACTGTCCAGTTAAGAAATGGTCAATTTTCTGCGTGCGTAAATCAAGTTCTAAATGCACGCGGAGAGTAAAGAGAGCACATTGGTAGCGCAAGAGCTCCTCGAGCTGGACAAAGTAGTAAAAGAGCAGAGAAACACCGCACTGTCACGGTACGCGCTACTGTCACGGCACAAGACACTATCACTGCATGCAGCACTGTCAGTGTATGCGTCACTGTAACGACATGTGACACTATCACAGCACGCAGGACTGTCAGTGTATGCGTCACTGTAACGACATGTGGCACTATCACAGCACGCAGCACTGTCAGTGTATGCGTCACTGTAACGACATGTGGCACTATCACTGCATGCAGCACTGTCAGTGTATGCGTCACTGTAACGACATGTGGCACTATCACAGCACGCAGCACTGTCAGTGTATGCGTCACTGTAACGACATGTGACACTATCACAGCACGCAGTACTGTCAGTGTATGCGTCACTGTAACGACATGTGGCACTATCACAGCACGCAGGACTGTCAGTGTATGCGTCACTGTAACGACATGTGGCACTATCACAGCACGCAGTACTGTCACGACACGTGCTTCTGTCACGGTATGCGGCACTCACGGTACACGGGGTGATGTCACGGCACCCAGCACTGTCACGACAACCAATCACAGCGCGCAAGATCAATTCTCATCCAATGATACTTTGACACGGCACCATTACGGTCACACGGTACATTCCGTTGTTTTTTCACAGTTATGGGAAAACTACTCTAAAAATATATAAACTCGCTACAGGAAATTCACTGATGCCTCATCTCGCACATTTAGCATTCAGTGTTTATAGTGTCAGTCGTTTGTTTATTTCCAATCTTATTTTTCCTTTCTTTTCTTTGCTAAATTTCACATATTTCCTTTCGTTTTTGTCTTGTATCAGTTTTGTTGCCACATAAGGAAAAAGCGAGGGAAGACGAAGAGACAAAGGAACAGACTTCACCAGAAGAAGAGAAGAATGACGAAGATAAAGAAGAAAAAGAAGACAACTTGGAAAAGGAGACATCACAATTGATGGCAACATGAAAAAAAAAGCCAATGAGTATTAGGGAAAAGAATCTTACAGTGTACTGAGCTCGTTTTAGAACTTAAACTTTCTCTTTAACTTATCCCGGTCCGTAGCTTTTTATAGCCAAACATAACAGGTCTAGAGACTTCTTTATAAATAGTAGTGAATGGCATTTTAACTCAGTTGGCATTTAATGTCTTTTTAATAATGTTTATTTCATTATTAGATTTCCTTTGCTTATTTTAATTCTAAGTGGGTAGTCACCTTTTAATTCAGTTAGTTGTTGCAGCAAGGTTCCCAATAAACATCTGTCTATCCACGGTAACCTCATGAATCTGCTGCAGGTGTAGCTTATCTGTAGGTCATGGTACCTCATGAATCTGCTGAAGGTGTAGTTTATCTGTAGGTCACGGCAACCTCATGAATCTCCTGAAGGTGTAGCTTATCTGTAGGTCACGGCAACCCCGGGGAGAGACTCCTGGGTAAAAGTATCGGGTATGCTGTCGTATCTCTTAGGGGTAAAAATCAGCGATTTGGTATAGTGTTAGGGTGTAAAAATTGAAGTTTGGAATTTCAGAATTCCCTGGTATCTTTAAGGGTATCGAAAACGGGAAAGCTCATCGCTTTTCGTAGTGGGGTTTATGTTTATAGTTACGCAGAGCTTAGGCGCTTTATTGTCAGCTATACTTAACATTTCAACAGTCTTTTAATCCAATTTTATTTATTTATTAGTGGTATCTGTTAGGGGTTAAAAATTGTCCAGCCACACCCCTTTTAAAAAGACTTCTGGTATCTTTTAGGGGTATTTTTGAAAATTTCCGACGAGCATACCCGATACTTTTACCCCGGAGGCCCCCCCTCTCTTCCCCCCCCCCCTCCCCACAGGCGGCACTCTCATGAATCTGCTGAAGGTGTAGCTTATCTGTAGGTCACGGTAGTCTCATGAATCCATTCCTATTTATTGCGCGCAACGTAACAGAAGTAGATTTTATTTATATTTTTAAAAACTAACTCAGTTAGTGGAAAGTAAGTGTTTGTATTCGTTCTTAGAAGAGCCTTTTTCTTTATAAAACAAATAAATGGTTTTCTATCATTGTGGGCTACATATAATATTGAGAATTCTGTGTTTGAGGATAGTATTGACATGGTTGACGATCTCTTGGTTAACTTTGCCATAGTGATTACTAGTAAGGATAAACGAGGGCTTCTACCCCACAGGGAACCTAAGCTTGTAGGTATTTGTGCCCCCATAATAATAATGGAAATAGAAATGTAAGAAAATAAAGCTTAAAAGCGTCCAAAACTGCTGAAATCGCTACTATTGTGAATGAAGGGCAACAGTCAATATTATAGTTAAGTTTCAAGGCTTTAGATTCAAAAGTACTCTAAAAATAGTGGATCGAGTATTTTCGAAACGGACGCACAAATACGGAACTTGGGATTCCTGTGTCCCCAAGTCTCACTACCTTTCTCTCCCTCTCCCTAGTCTCTCTCCTTCCTGTTCCCTGACCCCCTAAAACACTTTCCTCTTTTTATAGCCTCTCCACTACATGTTTTTCCGCATCGTTTGAATTCTCTATCACGTTCTCCAAAAATCCGTTTGAAACCTTCAGGTGATGTGAGGTTCCATATCCGGTCATTTTCCGTTATGAAAAACCATTTCATTCAACCAAGAATAGAACTTGCTCAATCTTCCTTTTCAATTATGTCAGCAACTACAAAGAAAGTGAATGTTTATTAAGTTTTTTACTCCGACGAAGGGCGAAAGCTCGAAACGTCAGTAAAGTTAAGTATATTTCTCTTTTTTCACGGTGTTACAGATTTCCTTTTATAGTTTAAGTACTTAACATTGATAAAATCATACTATTCTTAATATTTTCTTAAAACTAATGTCATTAAACTACTTTAAACTATACTTTATATTCTTCCCCTTTTTTTAGCATGTCCTTATAATAATAATGTCATTTATTCTCACAATTTTTTATTTTTCTACATTCATATATTTTCATTCTTTTAGCTTTTGTAGACATGCCTGCTGCCACTTAAATTTGTAGTCTTTAATCTTAAGAATATGTAATAATTGATTTTATTCAATTAATTTTCTGTCAAGACTCACTTTGGTGATCAGAACTCATTGCCTCAAGAAACTTCTGCAAAAAGATAAAATATAGAAACTTTATTGGTGGTCTCAGTATCTCGTGCTCAAATTATTTAGACTGAGTTGAAACGCTGAATAGTGGATTTCAACTTCGCATGACTTCACCAGCAGGAAAAGCACTATTAGCAAGGGAAAATTACTAATTTTTTTTATTCCTTGCTATTAGAGATTGCTGAAAAAATCTAAAGCAGGAAAATTCTAGTGAAAACTATGATAAAATTCCCTTTGGAATTCGAAATGAAATAATAGCTTGAGTCATGCAGAACAAATACATAACTCTCTTTTTATTTTTCTTGAATGAACTCAACCCGGGAACTTAACATTCATGGGATTAAGGGCTCTTTCAAGACTATAAGAAGAATTAAGCATGTGTGTCAAAAGAAAACAAGCAGAATTTTCAATACAAAACGCAATCGGAAGTGGTGGGTTATTTAGTCTGGCGTATCGAGTACAGCCAAGGGTGCGGTCCATATCGATTACGTCACGCAGTCCTATTGTTGGAGTCCACTCACCTATCAGTAGTATATCATACCTACACATTACAGTGTACGACCGATTTAAAATTTTATTCTCAGACTTTCTGGAAGTTCTTTGACGAACAGCGTCTTCAGTATGGGGAAATTTTCATGGATTAATGGCTTACAAAGCTGGGGTTAGAAGAGAGGTATTTTGGCAAACAGTTTTCTAATTATGATGCAGGTAAGTTTGTTGACTGCTCTCTTTATGTGAGGTCGTTTGAGCGTAGCATTTGAATTAATGGACGGGCTTTTGTTCCTTTTTGTTGATCTAAGCATGTTAAATGGGACAATTACTGTCGCTTATACGGACGCTGAAGCACTGCCAAGTGTACGTTTTAGCTTTGTGGGTCGTTTTTTGGCGGTTTTGCTGCTCAAACAGTCGCTTTTCTCGAGCGCAGTGGAATGTGGCTTCTCGAAGCTAGTTGAATATTAAGCTTAATCCAAATCAAGGAGAAAGAATTCTAAAATCGCAAAGCTTTTTCGATGAAGGGAGACTTTGGCATGTCCGTACCGGTAAGACTTCTCGTTTCTACGACCTTGAAGCCTCGATAACATCTAAAACGAAACGACAACATCGATGGACAATCCAGGATTTCTTTGTGTAGTATAACGGCGTAAACCTACATCAATGATGTTGTCATTTTGGAAGGTGAAAGAGGTTATGAAAACTTGCTAAAACCATACGTATGTTTGAAGTTTAGGAAGTGTTGAAAACAAGGTAAACACGCAATAGCTCGAACTTTCATATCATCTCTAAGGTAAGGCTCAAACATTCTGATGAAATTCCTAAAGGTTGAGACGAAGCTTGAATGGACACCTTGCAAATTTAGATCTCTCAGCTGATAACACCCAAGCTTAAGGTCTTTGACTTGTCTTCTTGATTTTCTTCGTTTTTTGTTAATCAAAAGAGAATATTTTTCTAGCGACATGTGATCCATAAAAGCCATATTCTAACAATATACCACCCTTATTGCTTAATAAATTACTTAACGATGTACATTCGCTTATTAACTAAAGTACAAATGACTTAACTTGGGTTTATAAAGTTAGGTTAATTTGCTTTGGGAATTCAATAATTTACATATTAACCTTTTCTTTCAACCACATGCCAACACAACAGCTTGTAAACTGTGCTTTTATAACATGTGGAGTAACGTTCTATATATTATTGCATGTGTTTTTTTTGGAGTATGTGGTTTAAGCTTGTGTGTTTCTTGCTCTTTTATGGCTTCCTTTGTACATTTCATCTTGAAGTTTTTGGTACAAATGTCTTCAAAAATACGATTATCGTTGACTTCACATGGAACTGTTTTCATAAAATTCTATTTCCAGAGGAAACGACTCATCACAAATGTGGTCAAGGTGTCAGATTCAGACTAAACAACGTTTATTTTAAGTTCAATTGCTTTTGTGTTTATAAAATCTTTCCAAAGAAATTGATCAATTTTAATAGATTCTTGTGAAGTTTGTGAAATTGTCAGCATGTAGAGAATTTTGTTTGACAGCTTGCTTGCATGATTTCAATATTTATCTGTTAACATCATGAAAGTCTACATGTATAGAAGATATGTGTGAAATCTTTAAGTACAAACCCTTAGAAATGCAAATATTTTGTGATATTATTGTGGATAAAATTACAAAATATTCAATTATTCAAAAAACAATTACTATATAAACTTATTGGGTATAGGAGGATGAAAAAACCTTCAGAATAGGGTGCAAATATATTAAAAAAAGGAGTTAGACAAAATTATATATTTTTCGAACTTTAGTTTTTGTCATTAATTTTTTGTTTACTTTACAGTTTCTAAGGTGTATAATTGCTGTTTATAGTTGATCATAGTCATAACATTCTATCTATAGACATAATTTTTTTCATCAAAAAGAAAACATTAGACCAATTTAAATTTTTGTTTAAATTAAGTCACTATATACTACCCTTAAATCACTCATCACCAACATTATATTAATTAATTATAAACTCACCTCTTTATCAAATAGTTTTCTAGAGTTTCATTAATGCCTTATTAATTCATTCCATAAGTAAAAAATAAGAGCTCATTTTCAGAAGTGACTATTAATGTGCCCAGGCATAGCAAAACAAGGTCAAGATTACGGTTTAACAGTATTCATATCATGCAGCATTAAAACCATAACATTAACTCTGTTTTTTGAGATATAATTAAAATATTTGTTGTGAACCAAAAATACATTTACCAAATTTAAAAAAAGAAGGAAATTCAAGTTTTTAGTATTTGTATATACCAGCTTCTAGAAGACATTTATCAAACATTTATTAACGCAAAGATCTTTTAACTGGTGTTACAAAATGTCAAAGTTCCTTTCATATTAGTTTTACCATTCTAAATTTATTAGAATAAGAATTTAATTAATTTTTTTCATAACTGGTTTGCTTTTGTTCATTGAATTTATTAACCTAGGATATACATTAACCATGGTGTTAACATCTGAGATATGAATTCAAGAGTACATGGGTATTGTTTATTACATATGGTTAATGGGATTTAGTAGTGTTTACAAAATAGTAGTTTGATCTGGTTAGAAGAATTACAGGATTGCAAAGGAGATAAGTCTGGTTAGGTCAGGGTTCAAACTCATTGTCTTTGAGTCTGTTGAGAATTAATCAACAAGACAAGCAAAATAAATGGAATAAAAACTGCTCATTCCAAAACCCTGGTTGGCAGTCTGAACATCAGCTGCTTTATTTGATTTTCTTTCTGCATCTGAGGGCAGAAACAATATGCCTACAAGCCATTCAAGTCATTCATATTTTATACACTTTTGGAAGAACATTCATTTGGCTGCCAGCTAGAGTGTTAGGGTGTTATATTCTTCATGTGATGAAATCTGTTGAAAATGTTTAATTTATAACCTTTCATTCTCCTGCTCCTTACTAATTTACAAACCTTAGATGAAAAAATCAATAAGTGGTCTATATACATAGAATATTCACCTCTAGTTTTTCTTGCTAAAGCGTAATGAGAGTAATTATGTTTAGAAATCTTGATGAAACTGCTATTATTTTGTCAATGAGGGAATGGGTTTAGGAGCAACTGAGGACTAAAGTCAGCTAGCTAGCTAATTTAACGCAAAAGAGAACCAAGACATGCAGTTTGCAAATTACATTGAGAATATATGCAAAATGTTTTTAAATGTTCTCTTTGTTGCTGTACCTGAATTAAATTGTAGTTTAAAACAGATCATTAAGGGGCCAAGTTAATTAAAATGGCTCCAAGATTTAATGTTACAAAGAGGTTGTTTTCTTTTACTGAGTCATTCTGACATTTGTTGCCTAATCCTAAATAATTTCATATATATTACAGTTGTTCAGGGTATGAAAGTTTGTTTCCCCATAGGTTTTATCGGCTTAAATGCCTTAGTTTAGGCAACAAGTGTTCTTTTTTGCTTGGTTATTGTTGTGTTTCTGTGTGGTTTGTAAACCCTCCTAGGTATTTAAAACAATAATATAGGACCAGCAGGAGATTAGCAATTTGGATGAAAAAAAGAAAAAGCAAAAGATGAGGTTGACACATGCATCTCCAGCTGTCTAATTTAGATCTATAAAACAATACATGTTTCTTTGATTCATACAATCCTCACTTTGTTTTAAAATCCTTATCACTGTTCTTTACTGTTTATATCTCAGGAGTGAACTTAGCTCATGTTTTTAAAGAAAAACAAAGGAATTCTGAAGTGATTAAGGAATATTTTACTATCAAGCTAAGAACGTTTCTTGGAATTTCTTCAGCATGACCCCTGCTAAGATTAAAAGACCCACAAATATGTAGTCATAACTCAAACCCGTTCTGGCAACAAGAATAATTAATATAACATTTTCTTTGTTAAACACTTGGCTTTTGAGAGTAACACTACGTACTGCTAGAAATACTGCCTCTCAGAGTCAGCACACTATCTTAATACATTAGAAACAAACAACACTTTTCTCTTTGTGAATCTCATGATGTAAACTTCCAAGACAATTAAGCTTGAAATAAAATTGTTCAGGAACTCTAACAACGTG
The DNA here is from genome assembly GCA_015163945.2 of Stichodactyla helianthus. NCBI lineage: Eukaryota > Metazoa > Cnidaria > Anthozoa > Actiniaria > Stichodactylidae > Stichodactyla > Stichodactyla helianthus. The sequence goes on from WUAP02135329.1 coordinate 11,057, forward strand.
AAATGACAAGGAATTACCACTAGAACTTTTTCTTAGATAAGAATCAGAGATTAATTATTACCATTAGCAAGCTAGCCACTGAAGCTACTTATATACAAACAAACAAAACAAACAAGCATCAATTTTATAGAACCTTGAAACAGCATCTTGGCTGATCTAAGTCGGGACATGGCTAACAAATTTAAATTGAGCATTTTGGGTTTTGTGGACGAAGGAAAACCAGAGAACCTGGAGAAAAACCCTCATATTTAGCAAGTGACCCAACAAGAACTCTACTCACACAAAGTGCTGAGTCCATGAATTAAACCCAAGACCTCAGAGGTGATAGGCAAGTGTGCTACTGGTATGCCACCCTTGATTCCTGAAATGTCTTAAGTTAGTGTAGTATTTTTAAAAGCATAAATGCACTCAAACTACCCAAATAGAGAACAGTGCCTGACAGAGATGGCCAGAATGGCATTGAAACGTAGCATAAAAACAGGAAAAGGCAAGATAGAATGATCAACTTAGTAATAAACAAAGAATAAATGCAATTTTTTAATTTTCAGACTGTCCTTGCCAAAGCACTCTATGACAACATTGCTGACAATGCAGATGAGCTAACATTCCGCAAAGGTGATGTCATAACAGTACTAGAAAAAGACATTGATGGTCTCTATGGTTGGTGGCTCTGCTCTTTGCATGGTCGTCAAGGAATTGCTCCTGGCAACCGTCTTTCAGAGATTGTTAAGGAACCTGAGCCAGGTCCAAAGTCCCCTGGTTTAGAGTATTCAGATTATGCAGTCCCAAGGCCATATGAGGAGAATGGAGAAGACTATGATGTACCTCGTTCAGTTTTTAGCCCACAGGATTATGATTTTCCAAAACCAGAATCAAGTAGATTTGAATATCCTCCAGATGCTTTGAAGGAGGTTATTACACCACCTGTAGATGATAAAACAGACAACATTTATCAGGAGATTTACGATGTCCCAGTAAGCACACCAGAGAAGAAGAAACCTGACTTAATACAGCCAGAAAAACTCCCACCCCCTAAACGCCCCCCTTCACCCAAAAGGGGACCACAGTCACCAACTAAACAGGCACCACCCAAAACACTCACCAAACCTCCAAGGAAAATAAACACAGAGAAAAGTGGAAATTTAAAAGGAACACAACCACCACCAAGACCACCAAAACCTGTCTCCCCAAGATCTCCTAAACCTGTTGTTTCTTTAGATGTTTACGATGTACCTGCTGTGAAGAATATATATGAATTGCCACATACCAAAACAAGTAATACTAATACAACAAATATAACAAATAATGATAAAAACTCTATAGAAGGTCACTCTTCTTCAGGGTCCCAATCAAGTGACAAGTCTTCCACAGCTGCAAGTCCTCGGATGTTGCCAGAAGACACTTCTGAAAATATCTATGATGTACCACCAATGGAATCAACTGCTGATGATATATATGATGTGCCACCCAGTGCTGCAAGAGTTAATCAAAATGATTTACAAGACCAGGGTGGGGAGATCTATGATACCCCAGCAAGACCTCCTGCAGCAATTGATGTTACTCCCAGGAGTGATTTAAAAGATGATAATCATCCCAAAGCCACTCTACTGGATCACTCGACAGGGTTGCAACCCTTGAAGAATCAGTTTACAGAAGATCATAGCAAAAGAAGCTCTGGTGAGAGTGAGATTGGTGGTTTGAAAGTGTCAAGCAGTGTTCCAGGGAAACGTGGATCAAACAGCAGCTCAGGAAGTGGCAAGACAAGCTCAGAAGATGATGACTATGTGGATTATCAGGAAATTTATGGTTTTGGTAGAGGAAAGCCTGTCAATGTTTACGATGTCCCAGCAAAAGTAAGTATTATTTCACATACAGTTTTTACAATCTTGATGTATTTACCAGTAAGTCACTCTTCTCTGATCCCACAAGGAATGCATGGCTAGGCAAGCTATTATTAAAGCATCTGGAAATACTTGAAGAATCAGAGTTTTTTGGCCAGGGGGGAAGGGGGAAGGGGGAGGGGGGGAGGGGGGAGGGGGGAGGGGGGAGGGAGGAAGG